>CM039125.1:29331112-29492328 GCA_022036555.1 Microstegium vimineum | reverse complement strand
TTCCCCTAGATACCTTTGGAACCCACAATCCCGTTAGAAGGACTGGTAGGGTTTATAGCCGCGTGGTAAGCATTCTCGAGGTGTCTCTTATCACGACGGTTCTCCCCAATAGAATAATAATACATATCTTATATAGACTAGAACGAGAGTGTAGTCGCGGTCTTCTCTAATCGCTCATATCAAGATCACCTTGTTTGTTGCCTAAAGGTTAATAGCATAGATTTGGTTAGTCAGATGCACCATTTCTCCCTGTGGATAAATAAATACGATACTTTGGATAATATCTTGAGTGAAGTGCTCACCGGTATCCGTGCACTTGCAGATTACTTCCCAGTGATTTTCTCTGTTTGCGTTAACAAATATCAACACCCTCATGATATCTCAAGAGTGTTTGCCAGATCTCTCATGCCGTAGCGAGACTCGAAACTTGCTCAAACTTAGGAAGAGACAAACACGAGAAGAGAATGCTACGGGCTCTTGCGTTTGACGCATGTTGAGTAACTTGGAGATCGGTGATCCGAGGGCCAAGAACCACGTAGCCCTTTCATTCTCACAAATCTCACAGAACTTCGTATCAAGCCCTTGGAGGTAAGCGGACATGCGCACCTTCCAATAGGAAAAATTCGTTCCATCGAAGTATGGAGGTTTGCTAGCATCTCGCTCCATGTCGCCTTCGCGGATCAAGAATCGTGTAATGTGGAATGATCCTTAACCGACTCTGATACCAATTGAAGGACCGAGAACGGCGACCAGAGGGGGGTGAATGGGAACCTCAAATTTCTCTCAAAATATTCGGGCCACTCTTCCCAAAAACAACCCCATCAAGCAAGCTTACTCCACCAGAAAGATCACTACCCTATAGAGGGTGGATACCTTTGGTGATGACCAAGAGGTACAACGGATCTTCCGGAAACCAAAAACTCAAACCGAGACACCGATAGTGAGGCTCTCAAACCCTAGAGAGAGGAGAAGAGAGCTCACACAAAGATACTTATGAGAAATGGTCTCACAAGTGCTTCATCAAGTTCCCTACATGATTACGAAACTAACACAACAAACGGAACTCAATTTGGAGTCCGGACGAGGGAGAAATGGCCAAAACAACGACCAACAGGGACTTAGGACTACTTCAGTCAGGACCTCAGGACCATTGGAAGTGGTCCGGAGCTTGGTCGGAGGGTGGTCCGGAGCACCTCAGGAAATAATGAAAGTGGTCCGGAGGGTGGTCCGACGAAATTCCTTCTCCAAAACAGCCAACACAGTACACACCCAACCTCCAGACATGTGGTCCGATGCTACCTCAGGACTAGTATGGAGCTTGGTCCAGAGCTAGGGGCTGTTCGGCTGCCTCCTTGGCAAGACCACCGGACTAATGGCCGATAGTCCGGAGCCTATACAAGGTGGTCCGGAGCTTAGTCCGGAGCTCCCGAACAGAGCGCAAAAACCCCACGAAAACCAATTTTCACTCGCCAAATCTTCCCAAAACTCAACCAAATGAACTCCCAACTGCAACCAAACTTTGTAGGCATGATCCTTGTATAGTTGGGGAGCTATCCTGAAGAAATCATCGCTCAATTTGTCTTGGAGTAACAGGGAGAGAAGATATTTGGGGGAAAACTCAAGAACGAAGAACTCCACAAAGAAAACTCTCGATCTACATACTCGTGAGGTTTGAGGAGAAACCCTTCGGTGCAAAGATGCTCCTCACGATTACGAACAACTTGGTTAAAATGGATTTGCAAGAAACTACTCCATAGAAAAATCTCAACTGGGGAAATCAAGGGAGAGCAAAAAGCAAAATGTGAAGAACACAACAAAACGGGGACACGATCACGAAATCAAAGGCGCCATGGCCTACGGAGGGTAAGGCCTCTGATTCCCACCAAAAGATTCATGAGTTCTTACAAAGGTTGGAGAGATCAACCTAGGACCTCATGAACTAGAGAGAGGTTAGAGAGAGAGAGAGTTGGGGCAAATGATTAGGGTTCAAGAGGTGGGATGAGGGATACCCCTTCATCCCCTACTTAACGGACTTTGGCTATTTCCCAAAGGCCCCTTAGATACATGACCAAATTACCTAGCCCTAAGTCATTGTAATTCAAATTGGTAACTCTCAGCCACTCGTTTGAATAGATGGCTCCGCTTCCTGCCGGGAGTTGCCGTCGCCTCGACGCAACCTCCAGGATTCCGCCACATGCCATCCCCGCTTCTTCGAAAGCTCCGCTTAGGTTTTGAGTCCCAAACCCAGGAAACCCACCACGGTAGCTTTCGGAAACCATCCTCGGATGGTTTTGAGGCCCAAACCACCAAACCGCTCGACTGAAGCCACCTTGTCCTCACCCGTTCGGAGTCCGAGTCCCATGAGCCTCCGCTCGACCTGCTCGTCCGCCGTCTTGACTCGGTCGACTCGGTCTACCTCCATGTCTTCTCGCACTCGCCGGTGCCAAGTACTAGACACCACAGCTAGTCCACCGGTGCCCATGGTCCCTCAGTCTGAGCCTCGCTTCCGCCCTTCACCGCTCTCAGTCCATCGGCACGGCAAGCCTCTACTCGACCTTCTCCACGCCATTGACCCTTGTCACTAGGCATAGCACCTGCACACCACAAGACGATAGACAGGAACACATTTTCTTTCGCAAAGAGGTTAGGGTAAGCCACTCAAACTGAAACACTCAAGTGTTGAGCAATCACTCATCATAAAACTGAACATACATGGATACTTATCCACCATGTGTTCACATCTGGGGATGAAGATGAAAATCCGTACACTCACCTACGGGGACTTTGAACAATTGTGTTCATGTGTCCACATCCAAGGGATGAGGCAAAGTACCCTTAAGTGGAAGCTATTTCCATTTTCTTTGACGGGAATGCCAAACGATGGTACTTTCGCAACGTAGATAGTGTAAACGGAGAATGGGAAAGTTACAATTCAAATTCTGCCTATCTTTCTTCCCAAATTTCTCGCGTTATTCGTCTTCGAATTGAGGTCCTAACCTTTAAACAAAAGGAAGAAGAACCTCTAGGTGTGGCATGGGCCCGTCTTCTAGATCTATCATCATCTGGCCCTAATCTTGCTATAACCGAGCCAACATTGTTACAACACTTTTATGGCGGTCTTAGCAAAGATTCTGCGAAACTTCTTGATATAACTTACGGGGAGCCTTCCTGTGTTTACCCCTTAGTGCAGGGAAGAGTCTTCTCACGAAGATTCTTGAAAACACTCCCTATAATAACGTTTATGATGAAGGACCTAAGGAAGAACAAAAACTAGCCCCTAGAAAAGAAATCTCGATAGCCGAATCATCATCACTCCTATCCATAGATTCTGTCGTCGATCCTGAACCACAATACCACAAATCTCGAAGGAAGAAGAAATCCAACACCTAAATCATTCCTTCGAGTTCAAGGCCAACCTCCTATCTGATCTTGCTGGTTTTGGGAATGCCCAAAATTATCCTTTCCAAAAGAGACCTCACCTTTCTAAACCTCTCATGAAGGGATCTTTCCAAAAGCTTCCCAAATCAACATCATCTCGCGCCCTTTACTTCCCACATGGCACATTAGGAAAAGCTTGGGATATCTAATAATGAAATGTCAAGTGAGCTTATAGAACGAGAACTAAAGTGTTTTTGAAGCCATATCTATCCTCTCTTTCTCTACGCCCACATTTGACTTATCTTACAAACCCATCTTGATCCTGATGATCCCTCATGTGTTCCTTCATTCAAGTCTTATGATGACCCACTTAATGACTTTGGGAATTCATTAAGACATCCGAGGCATGGAAGCCATGAGGGCCATAAATCTGACCAAGAGGAGCATAATCAACGGTTAGAGCCTCTGTCTACCGTTATTCGCCAATAAAGGTTGGATGAGGCCAAATCCCCAAAGGAAGTCACTAAAATGCCCACACATGTGAGGAGAATAGCTTTTCAAGTGTTGGACATTGATGGTGAAATTTGCTATGATCCTAGCCTCGGGATCAACATCATACCTCATTTCCCATGTTCCAACATCATTAAAGGATCATGTATCCCAATCACAAAAGTGCCTTAGACTCCCCATGGTCAAATCCTTGATTGTTTAGGAGTCCTTCATGATATTCTTATGGTGGTTGATGATCTGAAGATCTTCCTAAATTTTCATATCTTTGACCTTCCTGGACTTTTTTTCATCTCACCTTTATCGGAAGGCCAATCATGAGAATCTTGGAGAACACTTAAGGAAATGAGAAGCTTGGTCATAGAATAGGTGAAGATTATCTACTCGTTTGGTCCCTTTCCCCACCTCTCATCAAAGGGATAGAATCCAAACCTGTTCTTGATCCAAGGGTGAGCTTATGTCAATCTTGCTAACAACCATGACCCATTCAAGCCTTGAGAATGACTTGAAATGTCATGAGAAAGAAAGTGTTCACCCACTCCTTGAAAGGGAGAACGATATCAATGAGAATGGAAACTATTCCTTGATCTTCTCCTCAATCCCATGCTCACATGAGAAATCTCCCAAATCAATCCTTCCCTCTACCATGACTACACACATGATCTACAACCCCTTCATGCTTATTGTTGCTAAGATCTTCGCAAGGTTGGTTGTAGATGTGTTTGTCTACCATAAATTTTGCAAATCTCGTAGTGGTTTTGGTCTTGAGGATAGGTGAAAGCCATGTTTTGTTTTGGTTAATTGGTGAAACCTATGGACTAACCCTATTGATAAGTGCATGATTAAGATAGGGTAATCCACCTTAACACATGGAGCCTAAAGGATGATCATGATGGATCAAGTACTCCACAGACAAGGAAAAGATGCATTGGAAATGGCTCAAGGCAAAGGTATATTCATAGGGCCATTTTCGGTTTAGTTATCAAGACACTTTAGAGAGTGTGATCACATTTAGGATAGATAGCCGTACTATCAAGAAGGGAAAACTCATATCGATTGCGGTTATCATGTGCCGCTAGGTCATTTGCATTGCATATCTAAAATGAACCTAAGTGACGCTAAAATGTGAAACAAATCCAAGTAAATATCATGTAAAGGCTAACATGTAAGCACAGGATTGGATCACATCATGTTAGCATATGGAAGTTTGGGAGAAGAAGGGGCAGCTCGGTTGGACTAAAGACAGAGGTCCGGACACAGGTCTGGATGCTCAAGAGCTGCTATCCGGACTAATGGAAAATGCGTCCAGAAGCATACCCTAAGCCCGGCCTCGGCGCATAGGAGAACCGGATGTTGACCCCAGTCCAGACGCTACTCCGCACAAGCGTCCGGAGTAATGGAGCTCTCTGGACTCTCTCTGCAGAGCGTCCGGACGCTAAGTGCTGTCCGAAGGGTGGACTCCGGCGTGCATCCAAGCATTTGGTGCTCTCTAGATCGCTCTGCGTGGGGTCTAGACGCAAGGCGCGATGGTCCGGCCCCCTACTTTTTCTAAAACATCCAGAGGCTATGTGTCAGCACCAGAAAGAGGCGCCAAACGGGCAGATTCAAACGACAGAGGGCCCGGACGCACACGCGATGGTCCGGACCCCCCATGAAGTAGCGTCCGGAGTGACGCAGGAAATTAGGATGAAGGGGCAAAAACGGCTATTTGCTTGGTGGGGGCTATAAATATTTTGGTCGGCTCCTAGGGCTCTCTCTTGCCCCTCCCATTCATTTGCATCTTTGTGCTTGTTTAAAGATAAACCCCAAAACTCATCTCTCTTTGCTTCAATTGCATTCTTGTGGAGATTTTGAGGGGAACCAAGTGCTTGATCATTGCTTTTGCATCTTAGTGGAACTTGGTCATTGTCATCGTCGTGGGATTTCTTGTTATTCTTGGTGTTGCCAACACCTAGACGGCTTGGGCGATTGAGGAAGTTTTTGGTGCGTGTTGGTGATTGTTCACGGCCGGCTTCGACGACTTGTGAGAGGGCTGTACCCACCTCGGCGGAGCGCCAAAGGGTAACTCTAGTGGATTGCTCATCTTTTGGGTGGATTCTTGTGGCGCCTAGGAAGTGGGCTGGGCTTGTGAACGCCTACTAGCCACTGAATCACCACCTGAGTAGTCGACACAATGTGGACTAGCTTAGTGGCAACCAAGTGAACCTCGGGAGAAAAATCTTGTGTCAACCTTGTCTCCGGCTACTCATTGGTTTCATTGTGATTGGTTCTCTACATTGACATTTCCCTATATCACAAGGCATTGGTATAACAATCACCTCCTCTCTTGTATTTACTTTCATATCTTGCTAGCTGCTTAGCTTGTTAGTTGTTTGCTGTTGTATTAAGTGCCTTAGGGTTTTTGCCATTTTTTGATAGGCACTTAACTAACTAGAATTGCTTGGATAGGGGGCTTTGCACCCCCAGTAGAGCTAGAGCAAAAAAGCTTCGCTAAGTGTTAATCTAACCTTTGCTCTAGTGTTTTGTAGAATTTTTATTAGGCTATTCACCCCCCTCTAGCCATCTAGGACCTTTCAATAGGACCGCAAATGTTGGAGTTGAAGGGGAAACTGCTTCACCAACATGAAATGCAACTTGAAAAGGGTTTTCCCCAAAAACAAGCTTGTGTCTTAAAATTAAGCACTTTCGGGAGATAACCCGATCAAGCCTTTTTCTTTTCTATTAAAAGTTTGCTTGTTAAAAAAAAATAAAATAAAATAAAAATATTTTTTACTTTCCCAAAATTCTAAAATGAATAAATGACCTTTTTAAAATGAGATTAAGGGGAATATTTATCAAAATGTTTGTTGACGGTAAGAATGACCCTTTTTGTCTCTATCAAAATACCGTCAACATCCTCATAATCAAAGAAAGACAAGCATACATAAGCACATTTTATCCAATAAACTAGTTCCACATGTCCCTTGAGTATTTGAGTGCCGGTAATGTAAATGGGGACATTTGGGGGCTAGTGGGCCCACTTAGGGGGTCGGCCGACCTCCCCGTTTGGGGGGCCACTAGGCCTCCCTGTCCCCATGATCCGAGTACACCCTCCAAAGCACTTTTAAACCCCTTTGGATCAACTTTTGTCTTCCCCCAACGGCTCAGATTCACAAAAACATGGTCCATGGGCCCACATCAAGGAGATTAAAGGATAAACATCCTAGAAGCATCAGATGGAGTCTAAAGACAAGTGGGGCCATCCTATGGAGAGAGGTGGTGGGCCACAGACCCCTTTAAGGGGTCGGCCGACCTCCCTAGGGTGGCCACCCCTCCCGATCTGGTCCCTGACCTGTGGGGCACCATCTAGAAGGAGTAGAGAGGCCCACAGACAAGTAGGGGTCGGTCGACCTCCCCTAAGGTGGTTCAACCTCCAGTAACCGCCATACTCACTCCCCACATGCTCGAAATCATTGTTAACATTTCTTAACGTCATTACCAAAATAAAGTTTTCTCTTTCATATAACGGCGCCAAAAATAGTTAACCAACTCTCATGCTACTTAAGCCAAGTTGTCATCCTGGCTAGCAGAGAGATGCAGTATTGAAATATGCATTTGCTCTTCTAATAAATAAAAAATAATTAAATGTGTATCGGCAAGCGAAACAGATAGTACCGAAGTAGCTTTTTTAACCAGGAGTATTCTAGGTATCGTTATTTATATTTTTTGCGAACACATGGTGGATAAGTACCCATGATGTTCAGTTTTGTGATGAGTGATTGCCCAACATTTGAGCGTTTCAGTTTGAGTGGCTTACTACTAATCTTTGCGAAGCAAATGTGTGCCTGTCTATCGGCTTGGGGTTTTGTGCGGGTTTACTATGCCTAGTGACAGTGGTCAATAGTGGGGAGAAGGTCGAGTAGAGCTTGCCGTGCCGATGGACTGAGAGCGGTGAAGGGCGGAAGCGGGCTCGGACTGAGGGACCATGGGCCGGCGGATTTAGCTGTGGTGGCTAGTATTGCACCGGCGGTGCGAGAAGACATGGAGGTAGACCGAGTCGACCAAGTCAAGATGGTGGACGCGCGAGTCGAGCGGAGACTCGGGGGACTCGGAGTCCGACCGGTGCGAAGACAAGGTGGCTCGCGTCAAGGGGTTTGATGGTTTGGGCCTCAAAACCACCCACGTCAGTTTTCGATTTTGGGGCCGCAAAACTCGGGGTTCGGTAGTTGAGCCGAAAGCTCCCGGTGGCGGGTTTCGGGGGTTTGGCCTCAAAACCCGGCGAGCTTTCGAGGAAGCGGGGATGGCACTGGCTGAATCCTGGAGGTTGCGTCGAGGCGACGACAACTCCTGGCAGGAAGCGGGGCCGTCCATTCAAATCGAGGGAGATATTTACCGGAGTTTGGGACTACAATGCTTGGGCTAGGTAGTTTCACTCATTGTATCTAGGGGGGTCTTTGGGAATAGCCAAAGCCTCTAATAAATAGAGGATGAAGGGGTATCCTCATCCTATCTTTTGAACCCTAATCATTTGCCCCAACTCTCTCTCTCTCAAAACCTCTCTCTAGTTCATGAGATCCCTAGGTTGATCCCACCAAACCTTTGTAAGAACTCGAGTTCGTTGCGAGGAATCGGAGGCCGTAACCTCCGTAAGCCATGGCGGCTTCGATTTCGTGATTGTGTCTCGTTTTGCTTGTGTTCTTCGCATTTTGCTTTTGCTCTCTTTTTTTCCCGAGATGATTTCTCTTTGTAGAGAGTAGCTCTTGCAATCCGTTTGAATCAAGTTGTTCGTATTTGAGAGGAGCATCTTTGCACTGAAGGATCCTTCCTCAAACCTCTCGATACACAGATCGGGCTATTTCTTTGCGGCGTTTTTCCCTTTTTTTCCCTTTTCACCCCCAAATCCGGGGTGTTCCCGTTCATCCGACCCAAATTGAGCGATGATTTCTTCGGATAGCCCCCCAAACCCGTACTAGGATCATGCCTACAAAGTTGGTTGCAGTTGGTGATCTTTTGGTCGAGATTGGGAAGATTTGGCGTGAGAAAATCGCTTTTGGGGGTTTCTGTGCGTTTTTCGGGGGGGGTCGGACGCTCCGGGGTTTTGCGTCGGATGCTGGTACGTGCTGACGTCAGCGTCCGTCGCTCTTTGTGTCTGTGTTTTTCTGTTGGCCCGGACGCTCCCCTGAGTCCGTCGCCGACCGTCCGTCGCCTCTGCCGTTTTTCAGTTTCTATCGGGCTCTCTGGAAGGCCGACGGACGCTCGCCTAAGCGTCCGCGCGCAGCGTCCGACGCCAACGGACGCTCACCCAAGCGTCCGTCGCCCAGCGTCCGACGCCCTGCCTTCTGCTTCTCTTCTGCATGCTCTCGGGAAGGTCGACGGGACGATCTCTCTGCGTCCGTCGCCAGCGTCCGTCCGCCCTGTCCTGGAGCGTCCGTCGCGCTGTCTTCCAGCGCCCGTCGCCGGGTTTTCTGGCTGTTTTGCTTATGGTTTTTCCCTCTTTCTCATAGGGTTGAGAACTCTATCTTGGGGGTTTCCGGTGAGTTTTCCTCCACTGCCGGTGAGCTCTCATTTCTCCGTTTCGTCTGAATCCCCGCTCGCGTTGCTGGGGGGAGGTTGAGAAACCCAGCAACGGGGTTTGATTTTTGGGAAGAGTGGCCCGAATATTTCGAGAGAAATTTGAGGCTCCCATTCACCCCCCCTCTGGTCGCCGTTCTCGGTCCTTCCCCAAGGGGAAAGGGGATTCTAAGGAATAAATGAGGAATGAGTATCACTGCATGTGTAATGGAGAGTTTTCATCTATCTCTCTCAATACAGGATAAATGTCACATAAGATATAGAAAATGAACGAATAGTGACAAAAGATAAATATGGTCAGCATATAATAGCCACATAAGATAATGATAAGCACCACAACAGATACTCTAGCAAGTCATTAGCATGGAATAAGGACGAACTACAAAGATATTTCCTAAGTCATTCTTAACTATACAGTCTAGCATACTATGATTAGTGCAATTATACTTGGCAATCATGGCGAGATAAAAGATATTCATGTATAGTGGGGTAGTACTAAGGAAGATGAGAAACATAACAATCATTTCCCCGTAATATTTAACTGCTCTGCCTGCCCTATAAACGGGAGGAGGACTACAAAGGACTCAACAGTAATTTCACTCCCGCGATCTCCCTCACGATCCGGAATATAGGGTACAATCGCAGATAAATACGGTCTAGGCACCATGCCTACACAATATCTATCATTTACCCATAGTCGGATGGATAAACGTTATACGATCCTAAACATGAATATGATTCAGATCTAACTAAGCCAAGAAATATAATCAAAATAAACTAAGAACAATATATTTGAGAACATAATCAATAGAGTAAAGTCATAAACAATATAATGAAGTAAAAGCAAAGTCATATTCATAATTTTGAAGAACAAATCATGAACAAGGAAGAACTAGAGAGAGAATTCCCAAGAATCCCTTTTGATAGATCCGGAAAACCAATTGAAGATTGAATCCTCCTAGTTCTAATCCTATGTAGCTATGCTAAACTAGATCTATTTTGATGTGGTGGTTCTAGGGCTTGATCAGGGACCTCTCCTCTTGAGATGAATAATGAATTAGGGTTTTGGGAGGCTTTTTCCTCAGGGTCGGGGGGCCTTCCTTATATAGCCCCCTCAAATGAACGTCGGCCGTCGGATCAAACCGACCTTAATGGAGGGCTTAAAATGCAACCTCAAAGGCGGTGGAGGGGGGGGTCCACGAGGCAGGCCTCATTGTTACTTGACCTAGGGCGGCCGCCCCAGGGGGTAGGGCGCCGCCCTACCCTGGGCCCGCTGGCCCTCTCATTTCTTCCCCCGCGCCTTCTTGACCCTTCTAGAGTATTCTTTTTCGTGCGGATGATAATTATCTCTATATAATGCTTATATGTGGCCTTTTCCCTTCATATTTCCTGATACCCCCCTGCAGAAATAGACATTCACCAAACTCATGGAATTATTTCAGTATAAATCCTATTTCTAGTTTTTGGGTTTCATTTAGATCCTTATCTTGTTTAGTTGACGGTTGGATTTGGTATTTAAGGACCGTCTACAACCCCCCCAAGCTTACCTTTGCTCGCCCTAAGCAAAGATAGATTCAGTGAGGATCAGGAGTTGTTGCAATGCTTTCATTCCTTACAGGTAAAACATGCTTTCAAATAAGATCTCATCTCTAGATTAGATCAACTATTAAGACTTAAAACTTACTCATTTTACCTTCCACCTGGATTTTGGAAAACCGTCACCTTTGTTTTTGGGGTATTTGAAAGTTAGAACGGTCAAGTCAAGCGCCATGTGTCTTGTTCTTTGTTAAAAATATAGTCCTTTTTTTTTTTTTTGCATTTTTTAAAAAAAAAGCTCGAGATTCCTTGATAAACTCTCTCAAATCCCCCCTTTTTGGTATTTTAGATCCTTTCCAAGGAATTGGGGGTGTTCCCTTTTCTCTAAAATTATGTGGTTTTTTATGGTTTAAGGCATTGTGGTATTGCCTTTTCTCTCACCATACTTCAAATTAAGGCTAAATTAGAGTATAGGTGGGAAATAGGTATACATACTTACAAGCCCATATTTTGCTTTAGTCAAAACCGGGGGACCAAAAGGAAAAAGCCCAAAAAGTAAATTTCAAGATTGCATGTGGGGCGAAGGGAATGGTGTATGATGATGGTGGGGGGTGATGATGGTGGTAGTGATGATGGAAAACGAGGTAAAAGGGTTCAAATTTCCCTTTTTTTTTGCTCCTTTTGATAAAAAATTATATACCTTTCTTGTATTTAAAACCCTTTGGGGGGGGACTGAGATGCTCGATATATTTTTTTTTTGTGGGTTTCTTGTACCCCTAATTCCACTATCGGAACTTGCCCTTTTTTACCTTTTTCCCAAATTTTTTTTTTTTCCCGAGGTTGGCGGACACTTGCCCTTTTTTTTTCCCTCGTCTCTCTCTTTTTTTTTGAGCCTCACCCTTGTAAGCATTAAAGCAAAAGTAAGGGAGTTTTTATTTCACATGGAAAAAAAAAAATTTGGGAGGATATATATATTTTTTATTTTTTCCCGGATTAGGGGGAAAATTTTTTTGGGGTGGTTCTGGAGATGGAAATGACTGGATGTTTATGGATGGTACTTCGGGGGTAGAAAAAACGTATGTGGGGGGAAAGTGTAGGGGAAATTTTGGGATTCGACTGCATAAAGGGGGTTCCCGAGGGTCACACAGCTTGAACACCTCAATTCTATAAGTAGTTGTAAATATGTGTGGTTTCCTAATTAGTAAGCATGTAATATGGTTGTGGTAGGAATTTAAATCTCGCCATTTAGGAACTAAATCATGCAGCTTTTTTAAAGTTTTCAAAAGAAAAAAATTTCTCTATTTTTCCCCTAGTATTTTTGGAATAAAAAAAATTAGAACTCAAACCTTCCCCATTTCATATCTGTCAACGACTTAGACTTTAGATCAGGTACTCTTCCCACAAGTTCGGTTTTAGAGAAAAATTTCAAATCCTAACATTTTTTGCCTAAACATGGGGAGAGAGTTAAATTTTGGGAAAACTAGGTACTTGAAAGGAATTAGACAGAGCAATTTATTCATATCCCCCTTTTAAAGAGTTTTTCTTTGGGGTTTTTTTTAAAAGAATGCTATTTTTATTTTATTCTCCCCTATTATTTATTAGAAAAACTTCTAAACTTAGAAAACGACTTAAATATAAAAACGGGAAAATATTTATTAGTTTTTTATGATTATCCCCATATTTTTATATATTTTTAGTAAATTTATAGGTATAAAAAATTGATGGGGAGAAATACTTAGCTGAGTACTGGGGGTGTCCCCCCCAAGCTGGATTTTGACGTAATTTCTTTTGATGTGACTGGAACTTTGGGGGGGCCCCTCCCCCAAGTTGATTTTGACGAAATTTTTCTTTGATGTAGTTTGAAGGTAGAAAGGTGTTTTTAATTGTAAGAGCATTTTTGACAGTGGATAGGATGGGGCTCTAGTTGTGTTCTTTTTTGACCCTTGAATTCTGTGAAGCTTAAAAAAGACAACAAAACCTTTTTGGAACTATTAAGTGTTTTTTTTATAAAAACTCTAGCCTGGATCATGTCCCAGATTTTCTAAAAGGATGTTTTTAAAATTTGGGGGATTTTTTTAAAAATTTATATTTTTTTTTTATAAGACAAAAACAAATTTATTTTTTTTTATGCCCCCATAGGAGTATAAATTATGGGGTTAATGCCATGAGTCTATTCACATGGGGGGTTATCAGTTTTAAAAAATTTTTTTTTTTCTTTTTTAAAACTGTGAACATGATTAATATTTAGGGGAAGTAAATAATTGAGGGAAAAAGGGGTAAAATTTCCTTTTTTCCTCTTTTGGGGGGGCGTTTGGGGGTTTTTGTCCTCCCAAAAGGGCTCCTTTTGTCTTTAGTTATCCGGGGCTCGTTGGATGGCATAGCTGGTGCCCCCGGTGTTTCCTTTTTTTTTTGTTTTGATTTTTTTTCTCTCCACACTGTGGGTTTGGGGTTTGGGGGCCTCCTAGGACAAAACCCCCTTATTTAAAAATTTAAAGGACGTCCCCTTTTTTTTTTCCCATAAAATTTTCCCCTCCTTTCCCGTGGGATTTTTTGATTTATCTTTCTTTTTCCCCAAAATTAGGGTTTGGGGGTGTGTTTTTGGCCCAGAGATGGGGTTGCGTTTTATTACCCTTCTTCCTCAGGGGGATCTTTCTTTTATTCTTGGGCACTTCTCCTTTTTATTTTCCCATCCGTCCTTGGGTTTTTTTTTTTGTTTTTTTCTGGTTGGGGGGAGGGGCGTCTTTTTCTCGTTCTTTCTGCTTAGATTTTCAACAATGTAGTTAGCAATTTTAAAATAATGGCGTACCTTCTCAAGGGAAGTGTAGGTGCATTCTCCTGTCCCAATGTAGATGATAGCTTTGGTGGTGTTTTGGAACAGCCCCTTTAAGGGGGGGATAAGTGGATCATAATTTATCTTCTCCCTTTTCAATTTACTAGGGGAAAAATGTTTGGGAAGAAATTTGGGCATCAATTTTGGGTGGGGAATCTTTTGCTATGGCCCCTTTGACGCGCGGGGGTGTCTGATCTGCCATTGGGTTGGGTGTTTTGTTGGATGTAGAGGGGATTGTGCCATACAAAAAATCTTTGGTCAGCTTGGCCATCCAGTGTCGGAGAAATTTCTTTTGGAAGGAGATCTGTTGATTGTGAAATTTAATGGTTGGGATACCTGGTTGTCTTTCTTGATCAAAAGGGGGGGGCTTGATTTGGTGATCTTGATTATTATGGAAATTCAGTAACCAAACTTTGCTGATTTGTTCGTTCTTGCTTCTTGTTCTGGTTCTTGTTCTGCTTGTTTTTTTTTTTTTCCTCCCATTGGGCCTCTTTTTTCGCTCATGTTGGGGTTGTTCAAGAGATTTTTTAAAGGGCTTGTTCTTTTAAAAAAAATGTCTCCTTCTTTCCCCCTTTTTTTTAAGAAAAAAGATCTTGGCACGGTGGCCAAAAGATGACACTCCCCTAGTGTTCAAAAGTGGCCTTCCTAAGATGATGGTTGGGCCTCATCAACACCAGTCTCTTCACCCTTTTTTTAAGTCTGCTAGGAAAATATGAGGTACCAAAAACCCCCCACGGATATTTTTAATACTCCCCCTTTGGGGAACATAGTTTTCCGATCTACCCGCTGCAAACATAGGGGGTTGTATTGATAAAGGGGTAATTAAAGAATTTTCATAGTTTTCTCTGGGGATGATTTTTGAAAAATTCCGCCCCAAAAAAGCAAAGTGCTTTAGGAAAGTCTTGGGGCCAATGGAGATTGGGATAAAAGGGGGCTCCCGGATCTCCTTTCTTGGTTGGCATAGAGTTGCCAAACCCTTCTTTGTGGGGTTATTCCCAAAAAGCACGTGCATCAAATATGTTAAAAAAAGTTTTTCAGTTTCTAACCCCTTCCCGGTTGTGATGGGAATCCCGGGGTTTTTAGGGGTTTGGAAAAGAGAAACAACTATTTGGGTTAGCTGGGGTTTCCCCAATCATTTTATTAAGGCTAATTTGATTCTTGATGGCAATAGAAAAAATTATACATTCTATTATTTTAGTTTTTTGTTTTTTATTTTTGGGGATGCAAATTTTTTTTTTACATGTTATCCATTAACTTTCCTTGATTAGAAAATAACTCTCTCAAAGGTAAAAAAACTAGGTTTTATTATAAGAATTATTCCCCTTGAAAAACCTGTGTAGTTACTTGGTATTTAAGCCTTTTTTTGTTGTTGTTCCAACCTTTGATTTTGTTGAGGTTGGTTTTTAGTTGTTGTTGTTGTTAAAGTATTTTAACATCCTCTTGCCCCCTCGGGACAAGGTTGCCTGAGGGGCCCAGTGTCTCCCCACTCTTACTTTGCCCATGGGGGGCCCAAAAATTGTGCAAAAATTATTTTTTTCTCTAGTTTCTCATGAGCGGTCTAGCTTTGCTGACAGCTTATCTACCTTTTTGGGGGCGGGTTTGCAAAAAACCCCCACTTTTCTTACGGTTTTAGTTCTTTCTTCACCCCAACCTTGGTTGGTTCCTTTCTTCTCCACAAGAGTTTTTTGCTTGTGGTATTGAAAGTGTTTGGAAAGCCCCTGGGAAATAGCATCCATGGCCCTCAGGGGGTGTTGTTGTTGACCCCATGTTAAAGTTTGGCAAAAGTACCCAATTCCCCAATTCCATTTTGGGGCTTTCTAGGATGTAGTTTTGGGAAGCCCCCATGTTTTCTAGAAGGGGCTCGTCATGTTGTTGCTAAAAACTTGAAATCTTCCCCGGAGAGCATTGGTTTTCCCCCAGGGGAAAAAAACTTTTAGGAAATTGGGGGAAACAAAGTGCCCACGTAGTATTTTTTCCCTTTGGGTTGCATAGAACCTTGTTCCCTCTTCCCCCAAAAGTGAGAAAGGGGGGAAAAAGGGGGAAATAGTATGGTGTCTCTGGGTTTTCCCTTTATAGTGAATTTTGCTAAAAATCTCCAGGAAGTGGTTTGGATGACACTAGATCTTCGTGTGCTTTCCCACGAACTGGTTGCTTTTCACCATGTTGATGAGTATAGGGTTGAGCTCAAAGAAGATCAAAGTTTGCAGAAAGGGCCCGTGCGGATTTTTTTTTTGTCCGTGGTTGGGGGTGGAAAATCACGGATTGACTTGTCTGCCATGGCTTCAAACCTGGTGTTAATCTCGAACGATGTTTTGATTTTTTTTTTCTTGATTGGGTGAAGCTTCAAGTTTAGATGTTAATGATGTGATGATGATACTTTTTTGAGCTTGGCTTTTTTTCCTTCTGATTTAAAGCTTTGGGATTTTCAACAAAAAATTTTCTGGGGTCAAACCTATTCATACATTACCCTTTCATAAAAAAGATGAAAAAATAGGAAAAAATCAAAGGGGAAGGATGTTTTGAGTAGAGAAATTTATGTTTTCTCAAATTTACTTAGTGATGCAAGTGATAACTCATTTATTTTCCCTTTTTGGGAGCTAATCAACCTTCCCGGCCCCTCGGCGCCAAAAAAGTTTGTTGACATTTCTTAAGGGCATTACCAAAACTAGAAAGATTTCTATTTTTGATAACGACGCCAAAAAAAAATTAACCACCTTGACGTCACTTAAGCCAAGTTGGCATCCCCCGGCCATGGGAGAGAAAATGCGGTATTTAAATATGCATCTGCTCTTCTAAAAAATAATAAATATAAAAGTGTATTTTAAAAAGCGCACAGATAATTTTGAAGTAGGATTTTAAAAAAGAGTATTTTAGGTTTGTTATTTATATTTTTTTCCCCCAGGAAAGGGTACTAAGGAAAAAAAGAGGAAAAGGTATCACTGCTGTGTAATGGAGAGTTTTCCCCCCCATCTTCTCAATACACAGGATAAATGTCACCCTAAGTTTTAGATAATGAATGAATAGTGGGCAAAAAATAAATAATGTTTAGCATAAAATATAGCCCCTTTAAAATAATGATTTAAACACCTCAAAAGATACTCTAGCAAGTTTTTGCTGGAATTAGCACGAACTACAAAGATATTTTCCCAAGTCATTCTTAAAAATATTGTCTAGCATACTATGATTAGTGCAATTTTAAATTGGCAATCATGGCGAAATAAAAGATATTCATGTATAGTGATTAAATTTTAAGGAAGATGAGAAACATAGCAATAAATTTTTTCCGGTTTAAAAGTACTGCTTTGCCTGCCCTATTAAAAAGGGGGGAGGACCCAAAAGGAATCAACGGGACTGTCATCCCGCGATTTTACCTCCAACCGGAAAGTAGGGGACAATCGCAGAAATCGGTCTAGGAACCCCACCCACCAAAAATCTATCATTTTCCCATTGTTGGGACAAGTTATGACCCAAATTTTCTATACTTAAAATGATGCCACCAAAAACCCCCAGTTTAGGGATTTTAAAAAAAAACACATCATGAGCATAGTTTATCAAATAAATGTTCCACATGTCCTTTAGGTTTGAGTACAGGAATGACAAAATGGGAAAAAAAGAATGGGGGGCCCCCAAAATGGGGGGTCGGCTGACCAACCTAGGGGCCCCAAACCAGGCTCTCCCCTCTTCCCCTTTGATCCAAGAGAGGCACTCAAGAGTGTTTTCCCAACCCACTGGATCACTCTGTGTTTTCCCTCTCAAGGGGCTCACAAGAAAAGAAAAAGGATTCAGGGCCCCACATAAAGGGGGAAAAAACTTGAAAACCATCTCGGGAATAAACACCCAATGTCCTTGACAGGTGGGGCCAGCAGCGGGGGAAGGGCCCGAGGTGGGCCAGACACCCAAGGGGGGTCGCCCAAACCCCCCCATCTAGGCCAACTGGGGTCCATTGGTCCCTGACCAGGGGGAAACCCCCAAACCAGGAGGCCAGAGGGGGGCCCCCACTAGCCTTGGGGGGTTTTGGGCCCGAACCACCCCCTAGGTCGGTTGGCCCCCCCAAAAAACCCCCAAATACCTCTTCCCCACGTGATTGGATCACCACCACCCATGCCTTGGTGGGTTTTCCCAAAGTCGGTTGGACCAAGGGTGGAGGATGGAAGGCCCTGGATCGCTGATGTGGCGCCGGGTAGCCCCTCCCTCCACCTCCTACTATAAATAGAGGGTCACCCCCCCCTCTCTAAACATGGTGAAGAAGCCTACAAGCTCTATTCTTTAGATTGTTTAGGGTTGTCTAGAGGGGGGTTTTTAGAGATGAGTCGAGCTGTGCTGGGGTTTTCCAAAAAGTCTTCTTTGGGAATTTTGGGTTTATAGTTTGTATTTTTCTTTTTTTGGTAAGATTTATCTATTTTAAAATTTATCCTTTCCCTTTACTTTACTTAGTATTTACTTTGGCTTTACTATACTAGTTTTTAGTTTGTTATTGTTTTTGCTCTTTAATAGCCTTTACATTTATAGTCTGTGACCCTTTGGTGACCTTTCCTGTTTGCAGATTCCATTGCCTATCATACCGGGTGCTTTGTTTATTTGATCGTAGTTCAAAGTAATAAGTTGTGTGTATGCGTTGTGCTTATTATTAATTTATCCTTGGTTAATCGATTGCTTGCAGGTATTGTTTGTGGTGGTAGCTAGCTAGAGGGTGAAAGCCATTGTCTAGTTTTGTATTCCACCACGTGTTTATAGGCAAGTATCTTAATAGGTAAGGCCCCCCATATGAACGATGGGGCGGCGGTCGATAGGAGTTTTGTCTCCCTACTGATTTATACCCTCGCCTAGCATAACTTGTTTTTGAGGAGGCGAAACTGTTTAGTGTTTAGGAATTGGTTAATTGTCTAAGTATATTGAAGTCAGTAAGTAGTGTGAATTGCTTAGGAGTCATTGTAACATTCTCGTTGTCCTCCCACTAGCTAGTCTCTGAGATCCGTTATATGTATCATTTGTATCGTGCTTCTTCATTCATCAACCCCTTTCCTTGAACATTTATTCGTTTACCACTCTATACTAGTTGATACTAAGTTGAGGTGCTCTTCTAGGATCTCTCCTCTATTTTTCTTTTCTTGCCCTGATTTCCCTTGGAATAAAATAAATTTCGATACCTGTGGAATCCTCCTTGGTGAAGTGATACAGTTGGTTAATATGTGCGCTTGCGGATTTATCCAATAGTCATATGAAATACCACGAGCATTTTCTGGCGCCGTGCGGGGGGGATAGGGATTTATCACTATTTTTGGTACGACGATAAGAAGTGTCAACACCCATCAATAGTACTGATGGTTAACGGTTATTCGATCCTTAATCCATGAATATGATTCAGATCTAACTAAGCCAAGCATATAATCATATATAAAATTAGACATATATTTGAGAACATAAGCGAAAGTGTAAAGTAAATAAACAATATAATGATGTAGAGCAAGTCATATTCTTAAATATTGAAGAACAATTATGATCATCAAGGAAGAACTAGAGAGAGGAATTACCAAGAATCCTATTGACAAATCAGAAACCAATTGAAGATTGACTCCTAATAGTTTCTAATCCTATGTAGCTATGCTATATAGGATCTAGTTGATGTGGTGGCTCTAGGTGCTGATCAGGGGACCTCCCTCTTGAGATGGAATTAATGAATTGGGTTTCTGGGAGGCTCTTTCCTCTAGGGTCTGGGGGCACTTCCTTATATAGCCTCCTAATGAATATCGGCGTCGGATCAAACCGACCTTAATGGAGTGGGCTTAGATGCAACCTCAAAGGCGGTGCGTGAGGAGGGGGTACACGAAGGCAGAGCCCTCATTGGTGGCTTGACCTATGGCGGCCGTCCTGACCCTAGGCACGTGGCTCTCTCATTTTTCCCGGGCTTTCTTGACCCTTCTAGAGTTATTCTTTTTAGTGCGGTTGTATAAAATTAATCTCTATGTAATGTTACATGTGGGCCTTTCCTTCAATAGTTCTGATTTCCCCTGCAGAAATAGAACTTTCACAAAACTCGTTGGATTATGTCAGTATAAATCCTATTTCTAGCTTTTGGTGTAATTAGATCCTTTATTCCTTATTTAGTTGACGTTGGATTTGGTATTTAGAGGACCGTCAACAATCATCACCATCATACTAGGCAGTTTATTGTGGTCGGTTTGATCATAACGGTGGTTGATGAATGGTGAACACGGTTCACTGACGTGGCACAAGAGTAGCCTACTACACCTCTAGCTATAAATAGAGCCCTAAAGCACCCTTATCATTCATGCCTCATTGGAGAAATTAGATACTCCTTTGTCTCTTAGCGGAATCTGTAGTAGTGTTAAGCTCAGTGGAGGAGAGTGAGGGAAAGTCTTCTAGAGAAACCCCCGGGTTTCGTCTGTCGGGAACCTCTCCGGTGTTCTTCCTCTTTGGTTGCGAGTCTCTTGTAAAAGTTACTAACTTGTAAGTGACTTCTTCTGAGTTCTTTTTAGCCTTTAGTATTCTCAATAGGGTTTTGCTGTTATACTACTTTTTCGCGCTTGTTCATTGGCTTTTCTCTAAGTGAAGTGCTTTAATATTAGGCCAAGGTTATGTACCTTAAACTCAATCTATCCTTTGTAAAAAGCTTATCGCACGGAAGAGTAAGTGGATGCTAGTAGGAAGTACAGCCCTTACTCTAGTATTCGTATTTCCACCCCGTGTGTAAGATAAGTTCTTAAAAAGGCTAGGGACTCAATACAACTGATGGCGTGGTCCGGTTAGAGTTTTGCCATCTACTTGTCTTTTTTTTATGATTCTTTCCATCGCCTCCTGCAAGAGATGGGCTGATAAAGCAAGTATAACCAGTTTTACCTTGGTAGATAACTTTTGTATAACGAACATCTCAAACACAGTTATTATTGTCCCCTTGATCCATCATAGGACAATCCATAATCCTAGTTAAATCACTTCTCGTTCCTCTGTGGAAAATACGATACCTGGAATACTCCTGGTGAAGGTACACTGACAAACCATTCGCTTGCGGTCTTTTTTCCGTTTGCCACCTTTGGTTGTCAACAGCTTTCTGGCGACGTTGCCGTCGGCAATGGTAGCTGTTTTTAACTAGTATCCTTTGGTCTATTTTATTTTGTTTGATTTTTATCCTTCATTCAACATAGACATATGGATCAAACAAACCTCTCTTTGAGTATGGTGCTCCAATGGGCGCTAGGTTGGAGTCACATTTGTTCATCTCAGGGCAGTCTTGGCCGTTCGTTTGAGCTTCGCCCATGTCTCATAGCGATGGTTTCAGGAGAAAAAACCTTTTCTGGGGACGAAGATGAAAATCCTTACACACACCTACGTGACTTCGAACAACTTTGTTCTTGTGTCCAAATCCAAGGGAAGTGGAGAAGGTACTCTTAAGAGGAATCTATTTTCCGTTCTCTTTGATGGGATTAGCAAACGATGGTACGATGAAAGGAGATAGTGCAAAGAGTGTATGGGGAAAGTTGCAATACCAAATTCTGTTTGCTTCTTCCCCTATCTCCCGTGTTATTCGTACTTTGATAGTAGAGGTCCTATGATGGACATGCTAGCTCCGCATGTGGTGCAACATGAAGAAAATTCATCCATCTTATACAAATGTATAGAAATCGATGTTCAATTACATGTAGTAGTACCACTAATACTCACTTGAAGAGGTGAATTCATTCCTTAGCTAACTTAAGTTTGAGTATACATGGAGAATGTTTATACTACCTTAGTGTTCTCCATGATTATGCTTAGGTTTAATAGGGGGAGGCAGCATCGACCGGGTATAGTGCAGAAAGGACCATTCTCTAAGGATGATCGGGGACCTGTACCAAAACGGACAGTTCAGTTCCAAAAGGACCAGTTAAAGTTATGCCCATATCTCTACTCACTCCAAGAAGCTTTTGAGGCCATTGTGCACATTTTGGAAAGATATTGAAGTCTACTTTACAATGCAACAACTCTGACCTCTTTTGGACGTTTAAATATTGAGATATACATGATTTCGTCAAGATGCTCAGAAGGCCACCGTTTAACAGGAAGAATGTTGGTTCAACTTCTCCTGCAATACTGTACAGTCTACAATGTTTCGTGATGCACAGTATAGATGGACGGAATGCTTATTAAGTCTTCTTTCCACCCAACAATTGGTTCGTCATTTGGACTTTCCAATAAAGATTATGGTCAGTTGTGTTATACTACTCTGTGAGACCAAGTGTTCACGCGAAGCCACTTCGGAAAAGCCATCTCGTGGTGACCTTTCATTATAGCTTATCTTCGAAACTTTGATTCATTTTCTCACCTATCTAGCAGGGTTGTTGCTAAGTATATTAAACCCATTTGAATCCTAGCAAACAAAAACTTATGATAATTTGATAAACTATACACCATTGTAGCGAAGCTGCCAAGTGCTTACTCAAACATTTGTTCTTCTTGTTCTTCTTGGACTTGTGAAGTGATTCCTCTGGAATACCATTACTTCTGTGCTCTACTGACTTCCGTTAGGCTACGCTCGTATTGTGTGGATTAGGTTCCAGATTGTGGTTTGCTGTAATTCGGAGATCGAGTCGAAGGTCTTACGCGGTTTCGGTATCTCTATCCCCATCGCTTGGTCGCATCCAACCTTGGACAGGTTTAAGCTAGTTATCCCCCGCTATTCTAAGCTAGTTATCATTTATTTGAAAAAGCCTTCTGGTCGTGAAGATGGGCCAATCCTTATCCCCTGTCGATATCGGGTCTTGTCATGTGGTTATAAGAGCTATCATTTCATTCAAATTAACGGTAGGTTTTTGTCATCACCCACTTATATATCCATTTGTTACCATCTGTTGCTGTTATTGTCTTATCACTTATTTTTGTGTCTTGTTATTTCCTAAAAATCCACTAAAAAGCCACACAAAAAAATCCTATAGGCCATTTTATGGTATTGTTTCTTTGTGTTCAATCCTGCTTCATCTTGTTGCTTGTAACAATCATTGTTTTCGCCGTACTCTTGTTTTAATATTTATCGCACCCTTCATTTGTTGCTGTGTTGGCTGGAAAAAAAAGAGTTTTTTGTTGATTGAGTGATAAAAAAGAGAGAAGGAAAATCGAAAAAAACGAATAAAAATAAGAGAAGGAAAGTGAAAGGGTTTTGTTGCGGGTTCTATAAATCCAAGTGTCATATCTGAAAATTTCAGTTTATGGTGTATGGCAAACAACATTAATATCTTGTTTGAATAGTGTGTCTCACTTTGTTTTGACAATACCATAGCCCTCCGTTGAACAACCAACTATAGCTCCACAAAAAAACTGGAAAACGGGTCGTTAGAATAGATAAAATCCTTGCGATCTTCTCATTCACTTCCGTTGAGGTGCTGCATAGCTCTTTCACAGTCCTTGGTACAAGCAAGAACATTGGTAAGTAAGAGGTGAGGTTGTGTGTTTTCACAATTTAATATTCCACTTTTCTTTGCAAGCGCTATTACATGGCTGGATCCAATTCGAGCTTTCGTGGTGGGTTGCTTAGAAAAGAACAACAACCAATCACAAGAGCTGAGTTGCATCAATTGATAAACTTTAGTGTTGTATGTATGGAGAGGATTATTTCAATGGAGCGTCTTCCTGCCTGGGAGGTTTGGTCGGGTTCCCACACAACATCATAGCCCAACCAAATCTCGTGGCCTTGGATGCTTTGGACAATAAACAGTATACTGTCGTAGTGCTACCCATGGTGGTCATGAATTGCATAGATGATAGGCGTGGAGGTGATCGGTTTGTAACAGAATCCGGTCCAATTACTAAAACTTATGTCCAAAAATCATCGCCATCGTGACAACCTTTCGTCCTTAGGCCTTCATAATCCGTGGTAGTCCGTCCGAGTGTAACGAAAGACTCGGTCAATATTAATGTCACACCCTAGAATCGCTAGATCAACGTAAATACAAATCACTAAGCTCAGAGTTTGTAGCGGATAAAATTACATTTTGAGTTTACAAATAAATAATACCAAGTTCTAGAGATCAAAACCTTTTAGTACATAGAAACATAGCTTTGAAATGAGAGTATTATGATAAGTTGAAATTAAATTTGCTAGCGTTATTTTAATCCTACCAACAACAAAATAGAGAGAGAGGTGTTATTGTATCACCTTGCCCACGCGTGGTTTAGCCACACCTGCAGCAGCATGAGCCATTCACTGCACAAGGTTGGGGGATAATCCCTGTGTACTTGAATGTACTCAGCTAGGACTTACCCGGTCATAAACCAAAATAAATGACACCAAGGATTATGCGGCTTTTTATTGGTGGATTAGCTTGGACTCTCTTTTGCATAAAAAGCATTTAATGTATACTGGTATGTACATTATTGGGATTTGCCTATTTTAGTTTAAAGCATTACCTGATATCTTAGATTTGCACCTGATAATAAGCAATACACTTTGATTAACATGCAATAGCAACCAGTTTCTCCCTTCTGGTCCATCATTTCATTTTCCTCGTAACCGTGTGCAAGGTAGATGTATTTGTTCCAACGCAAAGTGTGGCAATTGTCAAGTTCTCTCTAAAGGGGAGTGACAGTGATCGGAATTGATATTTCCTATCAGCTGGAAGTGGTTTTTTCTCACCCAAAAACTCGCTTGTCTGGTCCAAGGGACGCGTCTGTTCACCTAGTCTACCTTTCAAACCGCAAGATCGATTCAGGTCATACGCAAACAAGACCCGAGGTACGCACGACATTTTCCTCGTACATTGAGCCTAGGGATCTGCTAGCTGGCCTCGGCCTTACAACTCCGTGTCTCGCAAACCTGCAACGGCTTGAAATTTTGCTTTCGTTCTGGTTCAGCAAGTAAGTAGGTTTCGTGGTCGTACGAGTTATCTTGCCAGAGTAAGGGTTGAGGCATACATTCAACATGACAATGAGGGACACAACGCCGATTGGCCCGCAAAAAGCGGAAAACACGTACGCAACATACCGGCTGGGCTCGCAGCTGAGCTTGATGTTGACAGTATAGGCGTTCGGACAATTTACCAACCTTCCCGGTTGCCTTTCTATTTCATGATATCATTAAACCCATCGGTGTGCATGTCAGAGGCATTAGTGACAAGGGGTCACGAGATCCATATTAATTTTGGCAAATGGTATAGCATCTATCTTTGTATACTATCAGGTTAACAAGGATTAGGGATATTAATAACAAGAAGTGGTGTATGCATCAAAGTTGGTTCATCAACTTCTATACTTAATGCAGAAACATAGTTATAAAAATATAAATTGATATCATAAATTAAGGGAGTATAGAATTACTCTGGGGCTTGCCTTGGGACCAACACTAGGTCACGTGTTCGTTAGAGGTCACTAGCTTGCGAGCTCCTTCGAAGATACTTCCGTCTTCTGACTCCGTCCATCAACACACATTTCGGGTTAGCTCCAAGCGTATGTCACATTCTAAATGTATACTTATCGTTCCTAACATGGATAATGCGATGCCATGTGCATGAATGCTAGGGAAGCGGTAACACAAGATACATATATAACCATTAAGGACCAACACAGATAAACATGCAAGACATACATAAGCACTTAAAGTTATTCAACTAGTTAACTAATTATCACAACATGAACATAGAAGATAAAGAGCACACCAAGCATGATATTCTATTACTATCAAGTCAATCATGGACAATTATTCATCCAACGAGTTTTACTTAAGTGATTTAACTAGCAAGAATAAGTTAACGCATTTAACTTACTCATGCAAGTTTGGGACAGCAACATGCAGTATGGTTTAATCATAAATGGAGTTATACTACCAGAAACATGTTTATTACATATTTTTGGAATTATAATTAAGTTGTCTACAAACTTTCTTTTATACCATGCAAAGTGTTTTAATAGTTTAACAACTCTAAATAATTGAAGAAGGCACCTCTGTCCAAATCAGGGTACAGATTGGTAACCATATTAAAACTGTATACTTCCAAGATCTACTACTCCTAAAAATATGAATCAAGACAATATGGAACAGAATTATAAAAAGTTATACATTAATGATACACTAGCAATTAATGATTCACATTTTTAAATTAGGTTCAAAAAAGCACTTATAAATAGATCGTCCAGGGAGACGGGCAGATTCAAATTCTAATTAGAAAATACATATCTCCCAAACAAATAGGGATATGACCACCAAATTTAAAACAAGCTAGATACGAATTATTACCTACAACTATCGTGTATTCACCAAACCAACAGAAAAAACATCTTTAATTACTATGATGAAATTTATTTACTAAACACTATGCATGCAGCCAAAAAAAAAAAGCAATATTTCTCATTTGTTATTTTCATAAACTTACAAACCACTTAACAAACAGCCATGAAACTTTTAACCAACATCATTCATATTAAAAGGAATACACCATTAATTAGTTAATAATTTTTGGAGCAATACGCGTACGGGCGATAAATTATTTAATCCGACGCTATGAAGCTTCTAGAACAGCAGCACAAGAATAATTTTCCAGCAATTAAAAACAAACTGAAACACAAAATGCATTTGATCTAGTGCATAGACAATTATCAAGGATTTCAAAGTCCTAAATCGTATCATGCGATTTTTCTACGAATTTATATGATTTTTCAAAGTTCGTGCATTAATCTGAAAAAAACAAACGATGATATAACTTCGCAATCTAGACCCCTTGCATTATTCACGCAAATATATACAGCAAACATGTAAAATTCACTGAGGCATAGAAAATTAAGCAAGTGAAATAGAAGAAAAGTGTTTCTATTTGCATGTAGGGTCATTTCTGCCTGCTTTCACAGGAGCTTCACGGAAGTCGGCGGAGACGGCGGCGGGAACCGAGGTCGGGTCGGTGGCTTTGTGTGGGGACAGGTTGAGGCTTGTGAGTGCGAGTGGTGCTGGCCTCAACGGCGGGGACAGCCGCAGCCGGCCAAAGCAGCAGGTACGTGCACGGCGCAGGCAGGCGCGGGTTGGTGATGCGCTTTTCGGGTGCGAGCGGCTCGGTACCCGTGCGGCGCGCGGCATCGGGAGCCGGCGCAGGGGCGCGTGCGGCGGCCGGCCGTAGCTAGCGCCTAGCATCAAGGTCGGCACCGGGGCGCAAGCACGCCGGCAGTGGTGGGAGAGCTCGCGCGGCGCGCGTGGGGCGCGGTAGCGTGCGTACGAGGCGAGCGGGCGGCTCGCGGGCACGGGGAGGACGGCGGCTCGCGGTAGGCGCGCACAGTTGTCAGCGGGGAGCGCCAGGAGGGTGCGCAGGGCAGGGCAGCCCCGGAGCCTGCCTACTCGGCAGTGGGCAGGGAGTACGGAGAGCTCGGTGGGAAGGGAGAGCCGAGGAGAGAAGAGAATTAGAGGGCGGGGTGAATACGATGATTCGGGTGGGGGAAGGCGTGTGGTGAGAAGGGAAATACCGGCCTTTTTCTCGGGCAAGGAACAGGAGTGTCGAATGTGTCCCCAAATCCTCTTCTAATGTTGTCCAATAAATCACTAAACTAAAAAAAAAATGGCATGGTTCAGCTTCGGGTTTCCGGATTTTAAAACGTTTTGAGTGAAAAGTTCGTCGAAGCATACCGTTGGCGAGTCTCGTTGAATAGAGCAAGTTCCCTCTTTACGAACCACAGTCAAATTCAAAACGGTTTGCAAATTATGAGTTCCCGGAAGTAAAAGATAATCTCGCGGGGACCAATAATCTGGCATCCGACGATCTTCAGCACTTGTTTCTCTATTTTTGTCTCTGATGCAGGTCTTCGATATGTGAACGAGTTTTGTTCGTCTCGATCCTATCTACTTCTTATCTTTCACGTTGTAGATGTATTGAGTGTTAATCGTCATGTGAGATCTCCTAAATTGTCGGTCAATCGACGGTCAAAAACGTCGTCGGTTGCGCTCGGGCTCAGGGCTCGGAATATTTTCAGCATTTTCTCTGTTTACGGCCAAACAGATCCTTTCACGACTTTGCTTTAGAGTTTCAACTGGAGATTTCGGCAAAGGTAGGGAGACTTGGTTGAGCTCTTCGTATATATTATTTCCGCTTTATAAGTAAACCGGGTTTAATTATAAAAGTTGTCATTTCATTGTGATTGTTTTATTCCAAAGTTCATGAAAACTTTTCCAATAAATTCATATAGATAGAAATAGAGATAAGGAAAAAATAAAATAATTACCTTATCATATATTCCCGATATATGAACTAGAGTCTTTTGTTTATGTTTTGAATTCCGATATAATTAGGCTTAATCACTTTTTAGCCCATGATTAACACCGAGGGTGTTACAACCTTCCCACCTTAAAAAGAATCTCGTCCCGTGATTTAGAACCAAAAGACTTTCAAGGAAAGAGAAACACGTCAGCCTATATTCCAATTACTTGCATGGTAGCTTTAGCTATTAGATTCGATGACCAAGCGGCGTATCTAGTCGTACCATTCTGATACTTGCTTTTTTAGGAAGTTTTTTTGTTTGGAGAATTTCCTTCATTGTTTTCTCATGAAGCATTGTTAATTGGGAGAAAATCCCCAAAATAGCAAGATACTGCACTCTCTAGATATCGCTTGCGTTTTTAGAGCATAAGACCTCACACAAGTAGCCTTCTTTTAGCCACTGTAGCATAGCCATGCGAAACTTGCACTAACTTGCAGCTTTGTGATTCACTTTGATGACGTTTGGCTTATCCCCAAAAGTCCCAAAATGTATTCCACTGATGGAGCATCCGGAAAATGTACTTTCCCATATGAGAGGATTTCTTAAATAAGGTAATCCATCCTTTGAGGTTTCGAGGAGGCCGACTAACTAACAAATGAATGCGTATGTTGTCGTAAACATGTCCGATTTGCATCAGAGGTCATTCTGTTGGAAGCTACATATGTGCCTTGCGTTGTAGTTCGCGGTTCTATGATAACCACAGTGTATTTTCGGAGTATATTGAGAGGAACGATTGAATGGATAGCTGACTCCGTCGGTCTCAGCGTCTTTTGCTGAACATCTTGAAGGGGATGTCGCTTACCGATACGACAACATTTATCAATGTGGAATTTGATGCAACCTTTAGGTAAAAACACAAGAAAGGCACCAAATTAAAGCAAACTTTAGGGAAACACCAACATGCTTTTGTTGCGCACTTTGATTACTGAGAAGAGTGCTAACAAGGTTGGAGAACAACTAATAGTTTGTAAACATTCCCAAGTTTCAAGATACAATCACAATCAAGTAGGTGGATCACATTCCTACATGATGCAGCTGTAATAAAGTACTTGGAGGGTTGAAATGTACTATTGCAAGTAGTATTGTTGGACTACTTTTGACATTGCAAGGAAGACCCAATGTCATTGAACAAACTCCAAATCTGTTGTTTTGACATTTTTCAAATGTTGTGTGACGTGCCATTGCATGATTGATTGTACAACCATCTTCAATGATTAACCATTGTTGATTTGCGAAGGTAAATAGCAAGTCACAAAAGGGTATTTAACTCTACTTTAGAGGGGTATCCAAGGCAACACATTGGCAATGTTGCTAGTCTTGGCAACTAATTACAACACATTCCTAAAAAGGCGACGACACGAAGGGTCAAAAAAGAATACTCTAGAATGAGTTATAAATAGAGATAATCATCATCCGTACAAACAAGAATACTATAGAAGAGTCAAGAAGCGCGAGAATGGAACCTGAGGCCGTGGGGGGCCCAGGGGCAGGGCGCCCGCCCTACCCCTTGGGCGCGCACTAGGGCAAAGCACAATGGGACTTGCCTTGTGGACCATCTTCCACGCTCTTTGAGACACATTACCCAATCCATTAAGGTCGGTTTGATCCGACCGATCCGATGTTCATTTGAGAAGCCTATATAAGGAAGGCCCCATGACCCTGAGGAGAAGAGCATCTCTGACCTTATTTCATTATTCAACATCCATCTCAAGGAGCGATGCCGCTGATCAAGCCCTTGAGCCACAAAACAACTAGATCTACTAGTTTAGCATAGTATATAGATTAGAAACTAGAAGGAGTCAATCTTCGGTTGGTTTCCAGATTCTGTCAGAGGATTATTGGTTAAATTCTCTCCACATAGTTTTCATTGTTCTTCTTTTGTTCTTCCAATATTATGAATTATGACTTTGCTCTACTTCATATATTGTTTATGACTTTACTCTTATTTGTTTATGTTACTTAGTTATATTGTTCTTAGTCTATTATGTTATATACTTGGCTAGTTAGATCTGAATCATATCCATGTTTAGGATCGTTTGAGCGTTTATCTCGAGTACTATGGGTTGAAATGCTTGATTTTGTGTAGGCGTGTGCCTAAACATATTTATCTGCGATTGTACCCTACATTCCGATATGAGGTAGACAGCGGGATTTTACGTAGTGACGGTCATGTTGAGTCATTTGTAGTCCTCCTCCCATTTGTTGGACGACAGTAGCAGTACTATTACGGGGAAGTGGATTGTTATGTTTCTCATCTTCCTTAGTAATACATCACTATACATGAATATATCTTATCCTTGCATGATTTAACAAGTGGTAATTGCCAACTAATCATTATATGCTAGGACTGATAGTTAAGAATGACTTAGGTAATATATTTGTACTTCGTCCTAATGCCATGCTAATGACTTGCTAGAATATATGTTGAGGTGTTTATATTATCTTATGTGGCTACATATATGCTGATAGTTAGTTATATTTTGTCAACTATTCATTCATTATCTCTATCTTGTGTGACCACTTATCTCTATTACCATGAAGTGAGATAGATGAAAACTCTCCATTTACACATGCTGTGATACTCATTAATCTTCTTTATTCATTCTCTTTTTATTTATTAGTTATCCCTTACCAGTGGTAAAAACTTTAAATTACGTTTACCTGTAAATACTCCTGGTTAAAAGCTACATCGGTATAATCTGTGCGCTCACAGAAACACATTTTTATATTTAGTAGAAGAGCAAATGCATATTTCAATACCGCATCTCTCTGCATGCTGGGGATGACAACGTTTTGGATTAAGTGTCTTAAGATTAGTGTCAACAAGCATTTTTGGGTCCGTTGCCCGGGACAGGTTGATTAGCTATCGAATGGAAATAAATGAGTTATCACTTGCTCATAATGTGATTGAGAAAACATCAATCTCTTACTCGTACAAAACATTACCCTTGATCTTTGCATATTTTTCCTATCTTCTTTATGCAGGGTAATGTATGAATAGTGTTGATATTCCAGGACAATTTTGTTGAAAAATACTGAAGCATCAGGAGTAAGGCTGACAGGACGATGGAGGCCTGGAGGTGTCTTCGCGAATTGTGATAATAGTGCGCTCGAGGAGTCGAGGAGGTTCAGGGGTTGCTGCAGGGAAGGGTACCGCACAGGGGCTCGGCAAGGAGGTGTTCCTCCCTTCCACCAACTTGCATCTAACCTGATGATGTGTCTTCGGAGGAGTAACTGAGCCACGTGACACAGAGCTTCGTCCATGATATGGCCTTTGGCTCTCGCATCACAACAAGACACACGAGGAAGATCCAAGGCATGGACCAGCCGCTGTCCCCCCTACGTCGACAGCAACTCGGTATAGTTCCAGTCTTGCTTCATGAGTAATGTAGGAGCTGTAGAGCTGAGTTGGTCCTGCGTGACCGTGTTGTGGACAGGACTCACTCAGAGAGTTGAGTAGATTGTCCACTTCTGGAGCCTACCTGCGCGTAGAGTGTTTCTCTTGAATCTTTTGGTAGCTGCTAGAGATGTCGCCATGTAATGAACTCAAGTAATGGGTGTGATGTTTTTCGCATTTTATGATTGTTTATGGTTCTTTGCATGAGTGTATGGCTAGTTACTTACTTTATACTACAATATTAATTTTTAATGGCACGGTCACCTAATACTTAACAACTTGCAGCAAGATGTAGACTCTCCGTTTGCTGAGCGTTTTGGGTCTTCGTTTCCCCTTCCCTCGCACCGTCCCCACCTGTGGTCGTGGTCGCCCCCATGGTCAGTGGACGTGGTGGTGTGCCTTCTTCATGGAGGAAGAGCCTCCCGCGCTGTTACCCACTGCGTGTGGAAGGACCCCAGCCTCAAGAGAACCTTCCCCCACCTCCTCCACCTCCGCCACCACCCCCTGCCGTCACCTGGAGGTGCTCTGTTCTTTGGGGCAGGACCACACCACCACACCTCCGCCCCGCTTCTGGCTGAGATGATGGGACCGGCAGACCCGCATCATGGAGGTGCCCTCGCTTGAGAACATGGTTGAGGAACAATGGTGCCTTCTAGAACGACACTTCCAAGTGGAAGCTGGAAGGGTTCCTCAAGCTGTGGCCGCCTACCTTCGTGACAATGACAGCAATCCCATCGCCGGTCGGGAGAGGACTGGCTGCGGGGGAATGATCGAGAAGAGCTAGACCTCACCACTTGCTGCCGATGAGGAGTGTGTTGGGGTTGCAGCCCACCAGCTCACTGGCGCAGCGTTGCGCCTTGGTATTTGGGACAGTTTCAGTGACTCCAACCCTTGACCTGCTAATATCTCTTGGGAGGAGTTTTCGATGTGGCCTTCCATGAGTACATTTATTCATGATGGTGATATGGAGGCCAAGGCGGAGGAGTTCAGCACATCTCTTGGGCTCATGGAGGATTCACGGGTATTATGAACCGCTTCACACGCATGATGTGATATGCTACCTCTATTGAGCACACTAGAAGAAGTGTTCTTAACTCCGCAAGGGGCTGAACCATCGTATTGATGCTGGCCGCCTCTAGGGTAACTACAGTTACACCTTGAGGGAGATGATAGACAAGATGATGGAGATTGAGAAGTGAGCCGTTCTGGGAGGCTGACGTGTTTCTTCAAGGAGAAGAAGCGCGGTGCGGAGGCTACCTCTCGCTATTGGGCCCCGTCATGGTCCACGTGTGATGTGGGTTGCCCCCGCCTCCCCTTGTCTTCATCAGGGAGCTGCGAGGGGCCCGAGCGTGGATGGTGGTACCTACACCACCAACTACCACCACCCGCTACGGCCCGCCCTCCGCTTGATTCACCCGTAGCCAAGCACAGGCACGTGGAAGAGCCACTGTGCCACCGCTACAGGAGTGTGCACTTCACTTGCTTTTGGTTGTGCCTTCTGGGTCACGGAGTTGCTGACTGCCCCACAAGGAAGACCGCTTCCACCGACACCGGCCACCGCTTGGCAGGATCAGTGCACCCTTACAAGGGAGCTTCTGGAACTACCCGCTGGCCGCTCGGCCACCTGGACTGACGAGGATGCACAAAAGGATTCGACGTGGTGACTCGGCTATGTTCTTAGTACACGGTTCCAAGGCATCAGTTGCTGTTTGATTCAAGATCTACCTGACTTCATAACTCTATATAAGTTTTGTTAGGGAGTATAGTCCCCCAGTAACCCCTCGTCATGGGGCCTTCGACACTCACATAACCTTTGGGAAAACTTCAGATGCACTCACAGATGTAAGGATTTGTTGTTTGGGTTTCTTTTCGTGAGCATTACATTGAGGGACACACATTTCTAGCCTATATTACCTTGATTACCCTCTGAAGGATTGGATGTTATATCCTAGGAATGGGGATTGGTTGACTCTGCACTAGGGTGTGATCTCGTCCTTCACCCGTTATGTGATGATCACACACACATGGCAGGGTGGTTCGATTTTTGGATTAGATGTTGTACCAACTAAGGGGAAGACTGTCTCTAAGTTGTGTACCCTTGTAGCTAAGGAGTTGGAGGAAGTGCCAGTGGTTTTTGGAGATAACCCAGATTGTGTTTCGTGGATTTATGTTTGTCGGGATGCACCCGGTTCGGGATTCTGAGTTCGTGATGGTCCTCATACGGGCACATGCCTTCATATTGATATGAGGGCCTTAACGCAGGTCGGTAGATGTGTTGGAGAGTTGAAGATGCAGCTAGAAGAGCTGTCGGAGAAGGGGTATATTTGGCCGAGTGCCTCCCCTTGGGGTTCATTCTGTGTTGTTTGTGAAGAAGAAGGTTGGTTCAATGTGGATGTGCTTTGATATCGGATCCTGATATGCGGTCCAGTACAAAGAACAAATATCCCTTCTCGGATATGATGACTTGTTTTTGGACCAGCTGCTGAATGTAAGTTCGTCTCAAGATCGACTTTCGTCTGGTGACCAACAGTGAAGATCAGGAACGAGGAGATTCCTAAAAGAGCCTGACGTGTCAAGGTTCAAGGCAATATATGAGTTCACCGTGGTTGTCGTTCGGTCTCACAAGATGCCCAGTCTACTTCATAAATATGATGAACAAGGTGTTCATGAATGCGATCGATAAGTATCTGGTGGTGTTCTTAGATGAATCCTAATCTATTCCACCACCACAGAAGAGCATGAGCTTCACATTAAGAGCTGTGCTAGGAAGCTAAGGCAGAATCAGCTGCTATTGCCAAGTTTAGCACATTGGGTTTTGGCTTGAAGAAGTGCATTCCTGGGTCTCGTACCTCATGCCATTGGGTTAGTGGCAGTAGACCCAGCCAGATCGTGGCCGTAAAGGGAGTGGGAACACCCCGCAATGTGACGGATTATATGTAAGTTTCTTAGGGTTGGAGGTGATAATACGTCGGTTCATCGAGTACTTTTCAAGATAGCCAGGCCTGTATGACCAACCTATTCAAGATGACAATGAGTTTGAGTGGACGCCCGAGTGTGGAAAAGAGCTTCCAAACCCTCAAAACTAAGCTCACCAACATCTAGTGCTAGCACTACTGACATAAGGATAGCCTTCATCGTGTATTGTGATGCCTTTGAGGTAAGGCCTTGGTTGTGTTCTGATGCAACATGGAAGGGTTATCGCATATGCCTCTCGTCAGCTGTCAAGAGCATGAACACAATACCCGTCCCATGATCTTGTGCTTGCAGTTTTGTGGCATGCTCTAAAGATCTGAGGCACAAACTGATTGGAACAGTGCGAGATCTACCAGATACAAGTGTCTGATTAATACTTCTTCACTCGGAAGGACTGAACATGCGGCAGCGATGATGGCTTGAGTGATCAAGGACTATGATTGGAAATACTTTACCACCCTGGAAAGCCAACGTAGATGGCACTAAAGCCGCAAGTGCTAATGTGACCACCATGATCACGAGCACCCTACCTCCTGCATTGAACCGAGAATTGGAGGATCTCCAGCTCGAGATTAATACCTCATACCTTCTTTGCAAGAAACTTTCGTATCCAGTTATGATCTCACAGATCGGTTACGCATAGCAACAATAGAAGTGCCCAGGTGATGCAAGAAATTGGAATCTAATGGGGAAGGGCAAATGCCCGGAGTTAGGGTTGGGAATGATCAGGGAACCATTCTGGTACAAGGAGAGGATCTGTAGTGCCCACCGACAATCCTTGCGTAACAAGATCTTGTCGGTGGCACTTTTGACTTAAGTACTGTATTCCACCCAGGAATGGTGTACAAGATGTATGCCTGACATGAAGAAGATTTCTGCGTGGAAAGGATGAAAAGCTGAGATTGCAGGCTATGTGGCTCGCTGCGACATCTGTAAATCGAGTTAAAGCCTGAGGCATCAGAGACCCACCGGCTCTTGAAGTGTGGAGTTCCTATCTGGAAGTGGGGATAACAGTTCTATGGAGGTTCATATCGGTTCTGCCTCGTTACAAAGGGGCATCACTCATATGGTGATCGTTCGGTTCGTTGTTGACCAACGGTAGCACACTTTGTGGACAGTCAGGGCTGATCTACTCGTTGATAAGTTGGGATTTTCTCTATGTCAAGAACTCCTTCGGCTGCATGGGGCAACTTCCAGCATGCGTGCTGATAGAAGGTACCCAGTTGTGTCTCGATTCTAGGAAATCGCTCCACAAGCTATTGGACAAACCCGTACTGGAATTATAGCAAGGGCTTACCACCCTCAGATGATGGTCAGACAGAAAGGGTGAATAGATCTGGAGGTCATGCTCGAGCTTTTGTTTGTTTGTGTGCCTAATGTATGGCTCAGATTTGGTTAGAAATTCTTGCCACATGCAGAGTTCTACTACAACAACAGCTTTAGGCTAGTCTCAAGATGTCTACGTTTGTGGCCCTGTACGGGTGGACCTTGTGCAGAACCCGTTGATGTGGTCTGAAACCTTGGAGATAGATCATCTTGGCCCCGCAAAAGATCAAGGACTACCGAAGAAGGAGTCGACAAAGTGCTGTGAATCTAAAGATGCACTGAAGTCGACCATAAGAGCTATGTTGTTAAAAGATCGAAGGGAATTCATTGAGTTTGGGGATCTTGGTGACTTCGTGTACATTAAGGTGCTCACATTCAGAACATCTCGCGGTTTCAAGTGACATGGGAAGTTGGCACCATGGTATGTGGGACATTACAGCAATATATCTGAGGTGGAAAGTTGGCCTACAAGGTGGAATCCCCAACGATACTCACGGAGTGCCACCAGAGTGTTCCACGTTGTCTCAGCTGCGTAAGTGCTTGAAGCTACCTAGGTGGAGCAGGATCCCCTCAGATTCGTTGGATCTGCAATAGGCACCTTGGAATACAAATGAACACTAAGTTTTGATTCTGATAGTGCCACAATAGAATCGAGACCACCACCCATACCCAAATGTACAAAGTTCAGTGGAGCAATCACACTGAACGAGAAGCCACTTGGGAGAAAGAGTCTGAGTTCGTTGTTGTATCCCTACCTCTTCGAAAAGGTCGTCTCACTTAAATCTAAGGACGAGAAAGATTCCAGTGAGGGGGAAGGGGACTATAACAACCTGGGTTTTCAAACACACAAAAATCACAACTTTTTAAACTTTTTCCTTAGTTAATCCATGATAGGTGTTTGCGATGATGAAAATCCTACTTGTTATTTTTCACAAGTGAGATCCTATTAGTGCTAGTCATACGTTGCCATAACATATCAAGCTTATAACCTGTGTTGGTTTCTTTGGTTTTCTTGTGTGGCATTTAACAACTCTAAACATCCTATTTTTAGAATAGGGAGTGAGATTGGCCGTGGAAGCCCAACCAACACAGCACAGATGCCACTCCCGGCAGGCCAAACTGCCTCCCCTTCACCATGTCGATGCGGCCAAGGAGACCCAGGTCCTAGCTTGGTGCCCCTTTTTCCCAAAGCCTTTGTAGCAGCAAGCAGGCCGGCTCGGGCACAGCCGAGAGCAGGCTTGCAGCAGCCCCCGTGCCGGTTTCCCCTTCTCCACGCACAACGGACAGGCGGGCCAGCGGCCCCATCCGTATCCCCCACTTCTGCTTCCCTTTCTCTCTCGGCCGAGCACGAAAGGGTTAGCAAGTGTGGGAAAGAAGGGCCGCTGCCCTTGCCGTTCATGCCGCGCCCAGCCAAAAAAAAAAGCAGCGCGCTAAGGCTGGCAGCCGTTTAGTACGCTAGAGCACGGCCTCAGCTTCCCTCGCTATCCGCTACCTGCTCCGCTCGATGCAAGCGGTTTAGATACTGCCGCTAGCGAGCAGCCCCTTGCGCGCGGCAGGACGGCAACTCCCTTTACTGGCTACGCGTCGCCTTGAGCGCCTATGCTACACCCCTGCTCCTCAAATCCTAACCCTAGAGCCCCTCATCCGCCCTCCATTTCATACAGCCGAGCCCCAGCCGTCTGTTGCCACCCGCCGCTTGCCATGGTCTCGCAGGTCCTTAAAAGGGCAGAGCGAGTCACATTCACACCTTCTACCTAAGCCACCCCAGCCAGCCACCAGTGGCCACACCGCACGCACTGCAGAAGGGAGGAGGGAGAAGGAGCAGCTGGGAGCAAGATGCTGCAGAGGAGCCACCTCACCGTGACGCCGTAAATGCTCTCCCGGATCGAGGACCGCTCCATCGACTACACCGACGTTTGCAGCTTACATGGCACGGAAAAGCACCAACTCATCACGGCACAGCACCAAAAATTCATCATGGCCACGCCCTCACCACTGCGCCACACATCCTCCTCCACGCCCACCTTCGGTGAGACCCTCCCCCCCGACAACGCCTACGACCACTGAAGGGCCACACGTTTGCCATGGATAGAGTTGCCATTGCGAGGTTACGTTTCCACCGAAACCATGACCATAGGGCATCTAACCCCATGCCAACCACTTCACCACATCATGAACGATGCCGCGCACACCACACCACGGCCCTCGAACACTCGGTGCCGCGCTCGCATTCCCGAGCGCGGCGGATACCCACGCGCGCACGCCGCTCCACCACGTGGGGCCGTTTTTTGCCTAACTCCGGCCTCCTCGCTTGAAGAGGAAGGGCGTCGAGAAGGGTAGCCACCACGCACCACCTGAGCAGCTTCACGTTTAGGTGCCCTAGGAGTCCCTCGATCAAGCCCTAGTGAGTTTGGTGACCATTGACACATAATTAGAGGACTAATGAGACTGCTTCAGGTATGACAAGCAGGTTTAAACATAAGGGGTTGACGAACTGGTTGGTGGACCTCTTTTCAAGTACAAAAGTGCTTGGCAACTAGCCATAAGGAATTTAATTCATTTAATATTTCGAATTTGGGTTAGGGTGTGGTCGTTACTATTAAGAGGGATTCAACACCACATGCCAACAAGTTGAACCAAATGCTATATCTATACCATTCTTCATAACTTCACATCACAACATAGTAGGCAAAACAATAGCTATTCCATGATTCATCCCTTGCTGGTCTTTGCAGGCTGGCTAGTGTCTGGGCTTCAGGCCGGCTTCAAGCCGGCTACTGATGGACTTGATTTCTGCCCGTGGTAGTGAGGGGTATAACCTTATCCCTCACTGCCCCAATCGTTTACTTTGCTCATTCACATGATTCAATTCGTAGAAATATATAGAGAAAGATTCCCATTCTTGCTATTTCTTCTCCCTTTGTTGCTACAAACTCTCTCTCCATAGATTTCCACTCAAATATTTGTGATATTGAGCCTCCAGCTTGATAAGAAGATTCTCCCTCGGATCTTCAACTCCTCAAAGCTTTTGGTTCGCGTGGTGGCCGGCGGTTTTGAGTTTGTTTACTTATTTGGAGCTTTGCTACTAGATGGTTAGCCATCGCCCTTGAGCTTGCCTCTTCATGTGGCAGCCTAGGGAGGTTTGTAACACCATTTTGCTAATACTATCTGTCATCTTAAGAGTTCATTCTCTTGACTGGGAGACATGGAAAGTAAGAGCTAGCCTTTGTGGTGTGCTCTTGAGCCTTGTATGGCACACCTCAATCACGTGGACGCAAAACAAGCCTTGTGTGGCGAGTTGGAACCATGGGTCAAATCTTGTATCACTTATGTTTGTCTTTTCACTTTGAATACTTATTGCTCTCAGGTGGATTTCTTAGGGTGTTGGACACGTCTACTCGGTTGTGGGTGTGTTGCTACACTTCAAGTGGTTGTAGAGGTTCCTTACACCTATAGGAAGGTTTTTATTCAATCACAATTGTCCTTGACATCTCAGATTTTAATGATGCTTAGGTCTTTTCAGTGACAGCACTAGCGCCCCAGATGGCAGCAGTGTCGGGCACCACGGCAGTGCGGGGTCATGGCCGACAGTGCCACGGCTGTAGCTAAATAGCAAGTGTGAGATTTGTTTTAAACTAGGCTAGTCACCCCCCTCTAGGCTAATCAGGTCCTTCACAAGTGGGTATTTAGAGCAATGGTTACCTCAGCGTAAGCACTTCAACGGGCGAGATGGTAATGGCTGAAGAGGGAAAGTGTCAAGAAAGTTGACCCCAAGGATTGTTGGACTTGCACTCACGGACAACAGCGTTGAGGAGTGTGGACACGGACAAATACTTGACCACCGCTGGCATGTCCACAGGAGGGGAAAGCAAGAAGAAAAGAAGAAAAGAAGATTGAGAAGGAAGGAAAAAGATTGCAAAAAGAAGAGAAAGCAATCAACGAAGCAAAGGCATAAAGCTTGCCGGACGCTCCATAAAAAGGAAGTGAGAAGAAAAAAGAAGGATCTTAAGGCCAAGGGGGAGGAGCAAAAGAAGAGAAAAGAAAAAACCCTCTCAAGTGGAGGTTGAATAAAGTAGCTCTGATGGTGATGGATGATGCATCATCCCAAGCCCCCAAAGATTGTGAAAAAGGAGGGAAAAGGGGAAGAAGGATGTGGAAAGAAAAAAATTTTACTCCGACGTATTTTTTTAACTATTCTTTTTTTTTAAAACCATGAGCTTAAACCTTTTTTTCATGTTCCCCCCGGGGAACAAGTTGCCCCATTTTGTTTGGGAAAACTTTGAAAAGGGGGAAAAAACCCACTTGATAAAGGGGTTATCTTGTAGGTTTTAAACCCCGGGGTGCTTGGGAGATTGTTCATAGAGGATGGGGAGCCTGGTGGTTTCCTACAAGTCCCACCACCCCCGGCTTACTGGCATAAAACTTAATGCACAAGCAACTAGTGTGTTGCTAGTGAATTGGATGGTGATGAGTACAAAAAGGGGTGAGGGTTTTTTGGGAGGTTGCCAAGGAGATATGGGCACCTTGCACCTTGCACATGAGGGTGTGAGAAAATTTAAAGACAGTCCAAGATCGATTATTGATGGCCAAGCTCAACCGGTTTATAACCAAAAAAGGTAAAAGGGCCACAAGAAATGTTTGATAGATTGATGGCTATGGTTGGCAAGTTTTAGAGGCCTTGGGGGTTTAAGAGGTCAATGAAAACAAGGTCATCAAGATTATGCTAGAAGCCTACTCTCCAAAAAAAGAGACCGTGGTGACATTGATTAGAGACAGAAGAGGTTTGAGTACTTCACACCAAGTGATGTGTTGGATGGATTATGACATTCTGATTACTAAGAGAAGAAGGCACTTGAGAGGAAGAAGTTGGTGAGTTCAAGCAAGCCATGGAAGGGATGTAAGATTAGGGATGTGGCTCTTTAAAGCCAACAGAGCACAAAGAAGAACACCTAGCTGTTCCTAAAAACTGCAAGCAAGCTTCCTCAAGCAAAGCTAAAGCAACCAAATCCAATCAAGATTGAACCCGAAGCTCCAACATCAAGTGATGGTGAATGTGAAGATTAGATGTCCAGAGATGATTGAATGACATGGCTCTATCATGAGAAGATTCAACAATGGGGCCTAAAGAAGAATGGGTACATGCTCATGAAGAGAAGGTTCCCAAACAAAGAAATCATGAACTTGCTACAATTGTGGTACCACCGAGATCCTTCATTGCCGTTTGCCCAAATGAATTAAGATAACAAGTTTGGCAAAGGCAAGAGTGAAGACAAGGTGTGACTACATGAAAGGCATGAGATAATGGGTGAAGCCACACATTTGGGCATGAGTGGGACTCAACGGGAGAGCACAAGTGCGAAGATGAAGAGATGACTTCCATTGCTGATTCAAAGCCATCCACTTACACCAAGGCTCGTCAACAACATGTACGTATGATGGATGAATGCTCCTCTCCACATTTGTCTCATGGCAAAGCTGTGGAGGTACAACCAAAACGAATCCCTAATCCTGTCCCCCAATGATATCTATAGTAGTGATTCTAGTGATTGCTCTAGTGATGATGAATCTAATGATAGAAATAAATGCTATAACTAAAAACATGGGATAATAGACCAAAATCTTCATAGCTAATCTAATGGATGAATTTGAGGTTACCAGGCTGGTTAGAATCTAGAGAAAAGAATTTTATTAAACAAGAGGATCTCTATTTTGCTAAATAGGAAGCCCTGGTGCATTAGGAGGAGGAGTGAGGTGAGCTCTCCTCATGATTAAGGCTTTGACCTAAGAACAAGAAGCTCATGCTCTCACTTATGAAGGAATGTAGTGACCTCAAGCAAAAAAGCATTGTGGGGCTTTGTTTGAAAAAGAATCAAGAGCTTGAGGCACAATATCAACCTTCTTTGGGGAGGGACAACTCACATCTCCCTAAGGCAAATGATGCCTTCTTCTCCATCACACTTGTCAAGGATTGGAAAATGCTATAATCTGATTTGAATGATTATTCCACTACCATTGCCAACATGGGAAGCCATGAACCCAAGGATAATAGCAAGCTTAAACAATGTCATTTCTATTTCAAGCAAGAATGACAAATACAAAGTTGAGCCAAAGAAAATCCAATACAACGGATGGAAGTCATCAATAAATCAAGGATGGGCTGGACACACTCAAAGTAGGTAAAAACAATGGAAGAAAAATTGTGTGTGGGCATTGAGTGTGTCAATTTTGAGAAGAAGGGGAAGCTTTGGTGCAGATAAGCCTACATAGACCTTGGCTAAGTGTCGAGCCCTAGGTGGCCAGTGTTGTGCCCACTAAGGGAAGGCAACCAGTGTTTCACCTTATCAAGCTCAAGTCCTTGCCAGTGGGGTGCCCAGGCTAAAGCTGGGTTCTCAAAAACCCAAGGGACTCAATCTGGGGTGGTCAACAACAAATTTGCATATTCAACTAAAAGGCTAGGTCACCCCAAGGAATACCTATCATCATGCTATGTGTTCGATAAATGTATATGGACCATGGTGTCTTTTGTAGAGTATTGTGGGTAATGAGATACATGATAAGAGAGCAGAATATTTGGTTCCAAAAAATTGTTGGTTACGAACATGCAATGCCCAAAGATTGTGTGGGGGCCTAATCTAGGAACTAAATTGTTTTGTAGCATACTTCCTATCGGTGGGTCAGTTGGGTGCTGTAGTGGGATGTACAAATCATTTGACCGGAGTGAAGAGTATGTTTCATCTTATTCGGTCAACTTTCAAATGCAATGTGAGTATTTCATCTTCTGGGTGACACTACAAAGGGGAAAGGAAGTGATTGGACTTGGTAAAGTTGCTATTACTCATGATCATTATATCTCAAATGTTTTACATGTGAATTCGTTGAGTTAAAACTTGTTGTCCGTTTCCTCAATTGTGTGAGATGGGCTACAATTGTTCTCTTTACAGATAAATGGGTGGGAAGTCTTTAAGAGGGAGCATTCCTCTATTGTCTTACAGGTCGTTTGAAGGGCCAGCTTTACTAGTTGATTTTTAAACAAAAGTTAAGGCTAAGCTTGAGACTTGTTTAGTGGCAAAATCTAGCATGGGTTGGCTTATGGCATCGCAGGACTAGCTCAAGTTGGGTGAGGATCTTGGCCAAAATTTCCTTAAAAGATGAACACATATTAGACTAAATATGATGTTATTCTTTGTTTTTTTTTTTTTTTTTTTTTTTTTTTTTGTTTTTTTTTTTTTTTTTTTTTTTTATTTGTTTTATTTTTTTTTTTCTTTGATTTTTTTTTTGTTTTTTTTTTTTTATTTTTTTTTTTTTGAGTTTTTTTTTTGTTTGTTTTTTTTTTTTTTTTTTTTTTTTTTTATTTGTTTTTTTTTTTTGGATTTTGTTTTTTTTTTTTTTTTTTTTTTTTTTTTTTTTTTTTTTTTGGGGGTTTTTTTTTTTTTTTTTTTTTTTTTTTTTTTTTTTTTGGGGTTTTGTTTTTTTTTTTTTTTTTTTTTTTGGGTTTTTTTTTTTTTTTTTTTTTTTTTTTTTTTTTTTTTTTTTTTTTTTTGGGTTTTTTTTTTTTTTTTTTTTTAAAAATTTTTTTTTTTTTTTTTTTTTTTTTTGGGTTTTTTTTTTTTTTTTTTTTTTTTTTTGGGGGTTTTTTTTTTTTTTTTTTTTTTTTTTTTTTTTTTTTTTTTTTTTTTTTTTTATCCCCCAAATACTTGGGAAAATGATAGTTTGTGTAGGTGTAGTCCCTGACCTTTTATTTATCTGGGGATTGTACCTACTTCCGGATTGAGGGTAGATCGCGGGTTTGCATTTTTTTGTTGAGTCTTTTGTAGCCCTCCTCCCTTTTTGTGGGCGGGCCCAGAGGTCTTTTTTGGGGAAGTGTTGCTATGTTTCTCATTTTCCCTTAGTACTACTCACTACACATGATATCTCTTATCTCCCATGATTCCCAAGTGTAATTGCACTAATCATAGTTGCTAGACGTATATTTAATAATGCTTAGGAATATCTTTGTTTCATCCTAATTCCTGCTAATGACTGCTGAATATTGTTTGAGGTGCTTATCATTTTCTTATGTGGAACATTTTTGCTGATCAGTATTTTCTTTTGTCACTATTAATTATTTTCTATTTTATGGACATTATCTTTTTCTGAGTGGATAGATGAAAAAATCTCAATTCAGATCGTGATCTCATTAATCATATTTTTCATCTTTATTCCTTGTACCCCTTCCCCAGTGGTAAAAATATAAATAACAATCCCTGGAATATCGGGTTAAAATGCTACATCGGATAATTTTTTGCGCTGCAAAAATTTCCCTTTATATTTACTTAAAGGCAATTGCATATTTTATACCACACTTTTGGCTGCTGGGGATGACAACTGGTTAAGTGTCATAAAAAACTGTCAACAGCATTTTTGGCGCCATTCCCGGGGAAGGGTTTTTGATTAGTATTAAAAGGGAATAAAGGTTATCATTTTGATCACTAATGTGTTTGAAAAAAATCAATTTCTTATCGTACAGCCTTCCCCTTTGATTTTTCCCTATTTTTTCATCATCTTTATGCAGGGAAAGTATGAATAGATTGATCTTCAAAAAAATTTTTTTGGGGAAAATCCCAAGCTTAAATAAAAGGAAAAAAGTCAAGCTCAAGAAAGTAATAAAATATCTATCTCAGTTTGAGCTCCCCCAATCAAAAAGATCATAAAGAATCGTTCGGAGATTTGGGACATAGGTTGAAGCCTTTTGGCAGACAAGTAAATCTTGAGTTCTCAGCCCCCCCCAATGGTCACTCCGCACTGGACTTGCGGGGGCGAACTTTTTATCGGTCTTTGGCCCCGCTGCGTCATAAAACATGGTGCAAGCAAGCTAGTTTGGGGGAAAAGCACAAAAATGCTGTGCTCTCTGCAACCACTTCCTGGAGATTTTTTTGTACATTCACTATCAAGGATTTCCCCAGAGACCCTATATTCGCCTTTTCCCATTCTCATCTTGGGGGGAGAGCGAAGCAGTGGTTCTTGAACCCAAGGAGAAAATAATGTGGGCACTATTTTTTCCCCCAAAATTTCCTGCAAAGTTTTTCCCCGAGGAAGACCAATGTCTCCTTTGGAAAAGATTTCAATTTTCAGAAAAAACATGTGGTTTCGTTCCAAAAGCATTGGAGCGCTTCCAAGATACCCCTGAATGTCCTCTCAGGGGAATGGAGATTGGGTTATTATGTACCCCTTCTTCATGGGTCAGCAAAAGCATGTGGACCATGGATGCTGTTGGGAGGGGGATTTCCCATCATTTCAATACCACAAGCCACATCTTTGTGGAGAAGATGGCATCCCAAACCCAAGGTTGGAATGAAGAAAAAAACCAACTTGCAAAAAAAGTGGAGGTATGCACCGTCAAAGAGGTAGCATGTGTCAGCAAAGCTAGACTTTTCATGAAGAGCTCGATGGAAAGCTAGAGAGAAGAAAAAGTTTTTTAAATTAGACTTCACATGATCTGTGGGGGGAGTGTGGGCATGGCACTAGGCCTTTTTCCGATTGCAAGGGACGTGAACACATAAAAAAACAAATTATCAACCCTCTCAGCAAAAACGGTTGGAACAACAACAAAAAAGGCCTAATCTCAGGTAACTATAGGTATTATCAAGGTAAAATTCTTTCAATAATCCTGTTTTCCCCCTTTGAGAGAGTTAGTGTCCAATCAAGGAAAGTTTTAAAGGTAAATGTTAAGAATTTAATTTCCAATGATAAAATACTAGAAACTTAAATAATAGGATGGATAAATTTTTTGTTTTCATCAAAAAATCAAATTAGCTTTAAAAAAATGATTGAATCTTAGCTAACCAAATGCGCTGTTGTTTTTATCACTCCCCGGATTCCCTCCAACCGGAAAGGTTAGAATCTGCAAAAATTTAGACATATTTGAGTGGTGTTTTGGAACAACCCCCCCAGAAGGGGGTTGGCGACTCTATGCCAAAAAGAAAGGAGATCCCGGGCAACCCCCTCTCCGATCTCCATTTGGGACCACCGATTTCCTAAAGCACTTTTGGGCTTTGGGGCAAGCGTCAATTATACCCAGGGTAATCTATGAGAAAACTTTAATTTTTTTTATCAAAAAACAACCCCTTTTTTGCAGCTTGCGATGAGACTTTTGTACCAAAAAGGGAAAATTAAAAAATATCCGGTCCGAATTGGTACCTCATAGTCCTATTGACTTCATGGTGATAGAAAACCGGTGTGGGTGAGAAGTCACCCTCTCCTTGGGCGGCCCTCCTGAACATTGCGGAGTTGTCATTATGTAGCGTGCTGTTAACACCCCATTTTGGCAAAAACCAAATGAAAGTGGGTGGGGCCAAAGACAGGAAAGTATGTTTACGGGTGGACGTGGGGGATGGTTAAGGGGGGAAACCCATTGGAAAGGGATATGCGTATCGGTGTTGGGATTGTTGGTGGGGTTTCGCCAAATTGAGGCCAAGACGTCCGGCTTTCCCTTTTTTTGGGGCCCGCGTCGGTTTTTATGCTAGGGTTTTTGCTACGTGGTCTATAATAGCAAGGACTAGGGAAAAGGAGGGACTCCCAAACAATCAAAAACACACTTAGTTCTTGTTTCCGCCTTCGGCCACCCCTAAGAGTTGTTGGGGTAGATTTTGGTGAACCTTCGGGATTGGACTGCATCGACTAGATCGATTCGGTTTGCTTGTAAAGTTTAGCCTTGGTTCAGCTTGTTTGTCGGCTGTTTGGTTAACTCGTGCAAGTCGGTTTATGAGCTAGTTTCGGTTTGAATATATTGTTACGGGGCTGCATTGCTTCAATCTCACATAAATCGTGGCTTCAAGCTAGTTATCGGCTCTATTAGATTGGCAATCTAATGATTCATTAAGTTATCGATATTGTCTATTATGCTTTGTTTAATCTATTGCTACTATATCTTTCCCAATCTCATCTAATGGATTGGCCATGCTTCACCTCTCATCTAGATCTATTGCCTCTGATGCATCTATCGTTACACTTAAGGGGCAATATAGATCTAAGATCATATCAGTTAATCCATTGGTTGTGATTGTTACATGTTGAGGGTTCGAGACATGTGCTCGGTTATTAGATTGATTTGATTGTGGTTGGATGTGGTTCAACATACGTGGTACGGCTGCATCTACCGGACCCCACTACCATTGTTTGTTGGATCAAGTCTGTCCAGACTTTGATCTATCTGAGGTTGAATGCATGGATCTTGTTCAAGCCTCATGGATCCCATATTGGCTAATACAACTGATCTGGTTATGTTCAATCATACGATGCATGTACGTTGTCATCTTTATCTATCAGATCTATTGAGTGTACTAGACGTGATTCAACTTGTTTACTTTTATGGCTGCATGGAAACACCCCAATGCTAGTAATCCGGTCGGGTTATCGGGTTAATTGTCATCATGGCTGCATGGGAACACCCTCTGTTGATGATTAATCTTTATCTGGTATGTTTGGTAGATCTGATGGTTTTATGATGTGATGTTACATGTATCACATCTTTACATTGTTATCATCATATGATCGGCTAGATTATGTACCTTGGGTTTAATATCTTGCGATAGCCGTTTATATACCATCATGATGCTTTTCATTGTTCGGATTTGAGTCTTTAGTTAGTCTCCTATATTCATCGGCTATATGAGAGGCGCACACTCATGGAACTATCTGGCTAACAACCGGTAGGTTCCATAATTTGACGTTTCATCTCCTTGTCAATTATAGGTTAAATTGACCGGCACGCCCGCAAATCCGATCATCGAAGTGGCCTAAGCCGCTTAAGGGGTTTAGAAGATCAAGCTCTGCTGCTGGCACGGCCTTCATAGGCCCTATGCAGTGCTGACGCCAGAAGCCCCATTTTTGGCATAAACACATTTTGGCACGCCCAGTGGGACCACAATTGTCTAAACATGAGCGTACGAACACATGTTCAATGTGACCGAGGAGGCGCTCAACGAAGAACAGAAGTTGTCACTCAGAGGGCACTCGACGCCTTCAAAGGCAGTTTGTCTGCAGTCGTTCAACAAAACCAGAGACGACACGAGGCAGACCAGGCCTTACCCAAACATACTCATGTACAGGGACGAGGATCCACGAGTCAACATTCAGCAATGGCCTTAGGCAGAAGACCATTCCACAAGGCCATGTCTGCCACATTCGCCAGTCATTGAGAGCTCCTTGCTGGTTGCTTGCAGAATGTCGTAGCAGGAGCTCTCGGTCTAGTAGTGTGGAGCTAATCATGATGGAAGATGTTATGAAACCACCAACAACGACGATGAGTCCAAATGAGATCGCCGCCGTGGAATGGGCCTGGACGAACTCAGAACACATACCGTGGGCAAAGGCCAAAGCCGTCGAAGGAGCAAGGATAATATAGCTTCGACGTTGAGAAGGCCGGCAAGATCTTCGATTACGTGCTTGTACAAGGGGCAGATCAAACTAACTAGAGGCTACAAGATCCTGTCGGCCGATGAGATTATTCTAGAAGGTTCTGCAAATTCCACGACACGTACACCATAGCACTAACGATTGCAGAGTGTTCTGGGACATGATCCAGAAGGCCATCACCTCAGGAAGGATTGGCCTGGAGAAGGACCAAGGGGGCCATGAGTATAGATGACAACCCGGATCCCGGCGAACATGGTGGCGCTGTCCTTTCGGTAAACATGGTCGTAGCAAAGAATAAAATTCCCGAAAAGGTTTGAAGCGGCTGAGGAACACCAGGGGGATTAAAACGGAGGAGGACCTCCCTATTTGACGACGCCCACTATCAGAATCTATTGAATAAAATGGAAGTGCCAAAAGGAGAAAAGAGTAAGAGCAACAGGAGAGAGAGCGTTGGGGGTTACTCGGGCAAGAAGAAGGAGAGGAGGATCCAAGAGGAAAATGGATATCATTGGGATTGTCCTTTCTTCGCGCATTGCTGGAACGCTAGACTCATGCTTCCTTCCCAAATGACTGTCTAGAATGCAGCAGTCATTAGAGGGTATGGCGTCGAGAGAAACCACGTTTTACCCCCGGGTTGAGTAAAAAACGGTTGACCCCAAAAAAAAGGAAAACCCTCCATAGTTGGTTAAAAAGAATGCCCGATGAAACCCCGGGGTAGGGACATGTACCCGGAAGGGCCCAATTGTCGGGAGGATTGACCAAAAGCAAGCGTGGGTCCAGCCCCAAAGGGACGACGGTTAAAGGGAAAAACGGCCAAGGTGTGGGGGAGTAAAACAACCAGAGGCACCAAAGGGCGATTCATTTAAATTTGGCTCAAAAGATAAAAGTTTGTGTCCCCACGAGAATGAAAACCCGATAGCTGATGTAATATCATCGACTCTAGTAGAAAAAATAGCCGGCAAAAGTTGGCAATAGCGATGTGGCACACATCACTTTAGAGAAAAAATAAAAAAAGAAAAAAGGTATGTGGCATAGCATGGTACTTGCCATGTAGGAACAACCAAATGATACAAAACCGACTTTTCATTCGGGTATTGTCGGCTAGATATTTAAAGGGCCCCGGGTCTATTACAAAAGGTCGCCCCCTTACCCCAAAAGAAAGTGAGCCAAGTTCTCTATAGGCACAACCTCGGCGCCCGCCCCCCCATTGGTTCAAAAGCTATAAAGGGTCGGGGAGATGTCCCTGGTGCGAGCATTGCGAAGCGGGGAGTTATCACGCCGTAAAAACTCCACACCGGCGACCTCCGATTGGGGCCCAAAGGCGAAGGAGGCTCCAGGGGAAAACTGCCGAAGATCAGTTAAAATGCGCACCCATGTCTGCAGGCACTCCCCCGGTGTCGCCCCCGGGCATGGAGGAAGCCCGCCACTTGGGTGATAACGGATGCCAGTTTCCCACGGGGAAATGTTAAAAAAGCGGGAAAGAGATGTAAAAGGCAGTTTAAAGAAACCCCAAGCAAACAAGAAATTGTGTGGGTTTAAATCATCTAGATTGGGGCCCAAAAAGGTTTTCCATAGCCTTGACAAAGGACCAAGAATGCCTTGGCATATGAAGGGAGCCTTTGCTGCCCCCCAGCTCTTCCCTCTGGGGGGGAGCGCATTCCAGCGCCCCTCCGAGAGGGGGCGTTCGACTAGGGGGCCCCCCTGCACCGTCATCGACTGCCGGGGTTGAACTCGGTTTGCCCCCTAGAATTTAAAAGGAAGGATGGTTAGGTTTTGGTGTCGAAACAAATCAGACAAGGAGGGGGCCCCACGTCATTCACCTCGGGGAAATTGGTTGTTGCGGGGACGGTGGAGTGTGTTGAAGAGTGACGGAGCGGTGCCCAAATTTTTGCCTTAGATTGGAAACTCTTTTGACAAGGGGGTAGTTTGGCAAGCGATGGAGAAAAATGGGCCCCAAAAAAAAGATTTTTTCGCTTGGGAGACCCGTCGTTTTTCAAAAACCGGAATTGCAATGGGGGTTTGGGGGGGTTTGGTGGACTAGGTAAAGCCCCCCACAGTGTGAAAGGCTAAAATGGCCAAAGAAATTCAATACAGACGGCTAAAACAAATTTGTCGGCTACCCAAGTGAATGAAGCAAAGCGAAAAATTTTTGAGCGGTCAATGTTATTCGGGGTCACCCTAGTCACGAAATTGATGCTACAAGATAAAATTAATGTTTAAGGCCAATTTTAACCTCCCGGATTAGGCGGATTGGTCCCCCTCAGCCATTATGACGTCATCTTTACGGAACCCCGGATGGGTGCTTCCTGGATCAGAGGATTTGGAGCCCCCAAAAAAAGGAGCGTCATCTTTTTTGAGATGATTGTGTAGGTCAGCGGGGATCTTGGCCAAGTTACTCTCCTCTTGGGCGATGGTGTTCTCAACGACTTTGAGCAAGGACAATAACTGCTCTCGTTCAGCCCCTAATTTGCTAAGGTACGATTGATGCCGTTGGGAAAAAACCCTCATCTAGTTATCGTGTTTCTCTCTTCCAGCATATCAGAAAGGAAAAGTTGCTCTTCGTCAGGCAGACCAATTTGGGCTTGCGGTCTACGAGCCTAGATTGAGTTCAGAGGAAAGCCGGTTTGCCTGTTCTATGTTGGCAGTGGCGGTCAGCGTTTCCCTCTTTTGTCAGGTGGCAAGATATCCTCCTCGATAGAGTGAAAGATTTTTCGAACCCCCTCTGCATCACATATTAGGGATGGAAGTACTCAAATGACAAAAGAGGGATCAATAACCTGAGTTGAGTTTCCGTTGTCAGGAAGCGGGAAAACAGCATGTGCCGACTGCGGGAAATATCGGCTCTTTCGGGGAGTACGTAGGGCATCCAGAGGAAAAGGGGTTGGGACATGACAGGACTATCCCTATAACAAACACATTGAAATTTATTATCGATGGAAATGTGCAACGAGCTAGTGGACCTTGTGTCATACCTGATCAGATAAAGCGGCCTTCAGGGGAAGCACAAACCGATGAGTCTTCAGGGAAAATGTCCTTAAGATTATGCAGATTGGTAAAGTAATTTTATTAAAAGGGTTTGTGGCTAAAATGCGAGTACCTTGGCCAATACCGGATTGTTGTGTCATTTGATGAGGACATCGTCCCATATCTACGCTGAGTTCGGCCCGGAGATGGTTGGTCCTTTCCTCGCCATGCAGAATCAGAAAAACATCAGACATGGTTTTAGCAAGAAGGATGAGCAAAGATGGTGTACCTCTGCGGTGGCAGCGTCGGTTAGTATGCCTAGACGACTGTGAATGCTTATCACCACCCTGGACTTGGTTTTGGCAGTTCTAGGCTTTTGGCTCTTGTGGAGTTTCGAGAGCCAGCATTTTTCACGAAGGAGCTCAGAGGTTCGTGATAAGACAAAATCGGCTACTTTCCTCTTTACCAACATTCTCAAGGATGGTGCCCCGAAACCCCTTCTAGGATTGGGACACCATTGGTCATAGGTCATTGAAGGATGACTGAGCCTTTCGAGATCCTAGAAGATGAGTTTGAGAAGTGTCGGATACCTGAGAATAGGGTACCCTAACACCGCGCTTCGCAAAAAAACAAAATCACCCCCGAGGGCCTTCCATCTCGCCCGAGTCAGGGTGACGTCATTACCCTCGGGACTCTCCACCTCAACCAACAAAAAACAACAGCACTCCCTGGGGGCTCTTCCGCTCGTCCGAGCTAGGACGACGTCACCCGTGACAACATCCACCCTCGGGAGATCTTCCGCCTCGTCCGGGCCCGGGTAGCGTCATCCATAACATACCCGCCCTAGGAGGATACTCTACCTCGTCCAAGCTAGTGTAATGACATCTATGACGCGCGAACCCTCGGGGGCTCTTTCGCCTTGTCCAAACTAGGGTGACGTCATCTGTGATGCCATCCGCCCTCGGAGGCTTTACCGACCGTGGCTCACTTTAGCCTATAGTCAAAATGTCCACAGTACCGGTTCATCCTCAGGGATGGGGGTTTAAAGGTGTGGATCGCCATGTCTACCCCTATTGAGTCCTTGCGGTACAAACTCCAGTACGACTAGACCACCAATTGACACTCGCCATGCCTACGGCGGACGCTGAACAGGGATTAGGGCGTCCTCAGCCCTGAACGACGGAACGTGGGGGTGCCGGGCCCTGTGCTGCCAACCCCGCCCATGCCATAATTAGGGAGCAGAGATGTCCCCACGCAATTCATTCCAACACACACACACTCGCATTCACGCGAGCTCTCACCACGAACCTCGATACCTCATACGCACGATGACCTGGGAATCAGCTTCCCCTCTCACCATTGCTTGTAGCTCCCCTTTACTCGTTGGCTGTCTAGACCCCGCCATTTTAGGACACGACAGTTGGCGCACCAGGTAGGGGGCTTTGCGTGTCACCCATATTTTTGAGTACCGGACGGTATCTCGCCACGTCGATTTCGCTCCGGACTCCATTGTTTGTTTTGGTAGCCTGGACTTCTAGTGCCACGGGTAGGGGGCTGACCTGGTCCTCTGTCGCCCCACGGCATCCTCCGAGGTAGCCGTGGGATGCCATCTCGACGTCCATGGCCCACCTTGGGCTGTCTCCCTCCGGGGGGCAGATCGTTCAGGGGATAGCGCCCACGGGCCAACTACCTCAAGTTCGAGCGCCAGCTCGACACTCTGATGGGCCCCCAGCCGACTCAGGGGGTCCTTGCATAACCTGTACTTTGCATTCACCAACGCGACGGCACAGCTCGCGGGAGGAGAAAGCGCTCTCTCCCTGGCTCATCAACGCGCTCGTCCCGAAGGCGCAACCGTACGGCATGAGGAATGCCGCCGCATCCTACTCGGAGGCGGTGGACGCGGGTTTCCATGCTGACCCCGCGGGGGGACATGCATCGGGCTCGCGTCCCACCACCTTCGGTCCATCTCCGACCTCCTCACGAGCTCGGAGGCCACCTCTTACGCTGACTCCAGCCACGAGAGTGTCGATCCCTAGGAGCCCCTGGACTTCGAAGGTTGGGGGCTAAGGAGGCCTTCTACGGTTTCCCACACGCCAGTGACTACCTGCTCGAGTCTGGCTCGAGCGACCGTTAGCACCGGCTGCGGCCGCGAATGCTTCATGTGTGACACCCCACCACCCGGAGCTGCTGTCGACGTCACCCTCCTCGAGGACGTGGACGAAGACGGAGTCCACACACCCGTGCATGAGACGGGTGCCCCGCGCTCGTGCCGCTGCACGATCCCAACCCTCAGATACCCCGGCAGCGATAACTGCATGACCTCCGCGACATGGAGCGACAACTCGCGGAGCGCCAACGAAACGTGACGTTCGAGCGCGAAGCTCATAGGGCCCCCGAAGAGCCCCGCGCTCAAAGGGTAGGCCCGAGCGGTGCACCAGCGCATCATCAACGACGAGCACGGCCCACCACAGTTCACGCGGGCCAGCCAGAACATCGCTTGGCAGCGGCGATGCTGCTCCGCAACCCCCGGTCCCAGACACCCCTGAGGGGAGGCTCGCACATGATGAGCTCAAATCCCTTCTGGGGAGCGCCGCGGTTCAATAGGCCGAGAGCTTCGCGTCGCGGAGACGTGGGCTCAGCACCGGTCATTAGGCTGACCTGGTGCCTAACGTCTACGAGGGTTCAGTTCACCAGGGTCCCACGAAGGTACGAACGCGACGCCCGACGGTTCATGGTTGCATGGCCGACAAGCGTGACGTGCGCAACACGCCCGACGTGCGCAAGCACGCCAAGCAAGACGACGCAAGCAGGGGTTACCACGTCCGTCGTGGTGGCCGCTACGACAGCGAAGAGGACCGGCCCCCTACGTCGGAACCGCCGGGCCCTCTGGCCTACATTCGCTGCATTCGACGTGCGCCTCTACCACAGTGGTTTTGGCAGACCTCCAACATCGTCCGGTATTCTGGGGAAACAAACCCGGACTCTGGCTTGATGACTACCGCCTTGCCTGCCAGGGCGACAGCTATGGACGATGATGAGTTCATCATCCACAAACCGCCTCTCCATCTCTCAGACTCAACTCGCACCTGGCTCGAGCACCTACCCCAACACCATCGATGGGTGGGACTCCCTGTGACGGGCCTTCATAGGGAATTTACAAGGCACGTACACGCGCTCGGGGAACCCCTGGGACCTCCGCCGCTGCAGGCAGAAGGCCAACGAGTCCCTCCGAGGACTACATCCGTCGCTTCTCCCTACAATGCACAAAACTCCCGACCACTGCCGACGCGGACGTTGGTCGGGGCGTTTCTTGCAGGCACCACCTGCAAACAACTGGTCCATGAGCTGGGCCGCATCAACCCTCGCACCACCGAGTGACTCCTCGACATCGCACAAGCTACGCGTCGGGTGAAGAGGCAGTCAGTGCGATGTTCCACCCGACAAGGGTAAGGGGAAAGGAAGCGGAGCCGGCGAAGGCGGCCTCCAACCGTGCCAGAACAGGAACAAAAAGAAGGGCAAGCCGCAACACGACAGTGACAACGTGGTCGCGGCAGCGGACCATAAGACCCTCCGCCCCTAGGGCGGAAAGCAGGGGGGCAAGTTCAACGACATGCTCACCAAGCCATGCCCATACCACAACGGGCCGGTCAAGAACATGCTCCAGCAGTGTGATATGATGGCCGATACTTCAAAGCATCCCAGACAAGGATGAGCCAAAGCAGTCGGAGGGCCAGGACAGGGATGGAGGTCGCGAAGAACTCCTACCCCCACGTAAACAAGTGCCTCATGATCTTTGGGGCTCAGAGGCCTACGGCTGCAAGCGCCGGTAGAAGAAGGGAGCAGCGCGAGGTCTTCGCAGTCGCCCTGGCAACTCCGGCTTTCCTCAACTGGTCGGAGTCCGACATCACGTTTGGCCGAGAAGACCACTCGAGCCACATCCCCCACCTGGTCGTTATCCACTCATCGTGGACCCTGTCATAGGGAATGTGCGCTTCACCAAGGTGCTGATGGACGGGGGCAGCAGCCTCAACATCATGTACTACAACGCTTTCGAGGCCCTCCGCCTACGCAAGGAGAAGCTCCGATCCTCGGGGGCTGCCTTCCAGGAATCGTCCCGAAAGACAAACGATACCCCTGGGGCAGATCGAATTGCCCCTCTGCAGGTTGTAGCTTAACGCAGGACTTACTATTGACACCTCTTAAGTATCAATTCTAAGTGTCAACTGAGCAGAAGAAAGGATATATTTGCAACACACCACATAGACATAGGGTTTTTAACTGACAGAATTCCACGAGTTTTGGTGTTTATCTGTTTCTACAGGGGAGACAACTGCAAAAGAGCAAAAGAGGCCATAAGTAAGGATTACATAGACACATAACACCTCCGTATGAAAAAAATAATCTAGAAGGGTCAAGAAGTCTTGGAAGAAACAGAGGCGAGCGGGCCAGGGGCAGGGCGCCTGCCCTACCCCCTGGGGCGGCCGCCCTAGGGCAAGGCCCAATGAGGGTCTGCTTTTGGACCCTCTCTCCACCGCCTTTGAGATCACATCTACACCATCCATCAAGGTTGGTTTTGATCCGACGGCTAACGATCATTTGAGGGGGCTATATAAGGAGGACCCTTGCCCCCTGGCAAAGAGCAATCCATTATTCATTTACATATTTTGCAGAGAGGATTCGCCGGAGAGGATCCCTCACGGATATATTCTCTAGGTCTTAGCATTACATGTGAGATTAGATTGAGAGAGTTAGAGTGGAGGTGTGGATTGGTGGAAGCCCGACCTGTCGGTGTCTCTTTTTTCAATTTGTATCGAAGGGATCAAGTCTCCTAACTGAGGCTTGCTCCTAGGATTTCTCGGTAATTCGAGTTCTAATTCTAGTAAGTTCCCTGTTTATTAATTCTTTGGTTTGTGAGTTTACTTTATTCTCTTCGCGTAGAGAGGTAGGGTAATACGTCTCTTGCGTAAACGTGGTTGTTTGGGCTAGGATACTCATAGATATCCCCTGTCTAGCCGGATCTATGGTAGGAGCTCGGAAAGTGACAATTCCGTAGATACCTTTGGAACCCACAATCCCGTTAGAAGGACTGGTAGGGTTTATAGGCCGTGTGGTAAGCATTCTCTGAGGTGTCTCTTATCACGACGGTTCTCCCCAATAGAATAATAATACATATCTTATATAGACAAGAACGAGACTACAGTCGCGATCTTCTCTAATCACTCATATCAAGATCACCTTGTTAATACCCTAAAGGTTAATAGCATAGATTGGTTATTCAGTGCACTCTTTCTCCCTGTGGAAATATAAATTACGATACTCTGGATAACCTCCCGGGTGAAGTGCTCACCGGTATCCGTGCGCTTGCGGATTACTTCCAAGTGATTTCTCTTGTTTGCGTTAACAAATATCAACAAGCATTTCTGGCACCGTTGCCGGGGAGAAAGACGGTTTGCTGAGATAACCTTGAATCTTGCTATTTTCTGTATCTATACTTTTATCTTTTCTTATCTTTTTCAATCTCTTTATCTCTTACCTTTTCTATCCTTATGGAAATCTAAATTCCACACCTATCTATCAATTTTCTGCACCCACGGAGACGAACCTATTACCATGGGAGTCATCACAACCTATCCAAACTCCCCAGTTTAGGTTGAGTCCGTGATTGATTGCGATGATTCAAAGCCTATCCTTTTCAGGAAAGGAAGACGAAAATCCTTACCTTCGTATTCGAGATTTTGAGCAAACATGTGATTGTCTTCGCATAGAAGGCATATCTGATAAAACTTTACGTTGGAAGCTTTTTCCTTTTTCTTTAAAAGGGAAGAGCTAAACATGGTATAATCAGAAGGTAAGTCAACAACAAGGAGATTGGGGAGTTTTGTGCTCCAACTTCTGTTTAGACTTTTATCCCATCACTCAAATCGTCGACCTTAGAGTCAAGGTTCTAACCTTCAAACAAGAAGAGAACGAATCTTTGTCTTATTCCTGGAAACGTTTTCTTGAGCTTTTTAGAATTTGGACCACACCTTAGCATCGAAGCCCTGTTCTTCTTCAATATTTTTTATAAAGGTCTTCGTAGAAAGGATAGAGAGTTGCTAAACACACAATCTGGAGGTTCTTTCTTTCATGTACCATCCATAGAAGCAAAGTTGACCATAGATAGAATCCTAGATGCTGGGTTGGATAATACATCCATGAAGAAACTCACGAAGCTGAAGAAATATCTTGCCAGATCCAACATCCACTTCAGTTATCCCAAGTTTGAGCCTAAAAAGGAAGAAATTCCACCACCTGATTTCATGCTGGATATAGATCCTGATCTTTTCACTGATTTCGGAAACATTTCAAACTATGTTTCTCTCCAAAACCCCGAAATCATCACCTTAGCAACCATATATGTCAATGCCAGACAGAAGCATTTTGAGAGAGCCTTTATCAATCATAAGTAGCGAATGGTTAGAAGAATCAGAGCTTTCCTCTGATGTGATCCATTTGGATTCACCTTCTATTCCAATATGTTGTGCTTTTCAATTCAGATCATTTTGATGCTCTCTATAATCCTAATGTGGGGGTCATATCATGTCTATATCACTTGCCATGAATTATTGGGAAAAGTGACTTTAACCCCAACAACAAAGTTCATGAAGAATCTTGAGGACATATAGTCCTTAGTCTTCGAATTTTACATGTCTTACCCATTATGGTAGATGCTGCCATGGTTCGTTTGAACTTTTATATCTTTGATACATGGGACCACGACCTTTTGCTAGGACAACTTTTAGAAGACTTCTTTATGAAGGACAAAATGGGAAACTAAACATTTCCTTTGGAAAGAGTTTTCAAATCCAATGACAATCTCTCATTCTTTGAAGAGTAAAACTAAATCATATCTTCTACCTGATCCTATGGAGGAAGTAAAAATTGCTTCTCTAGAGCTTTTTGATGAACCAGATTTGGAAGAAGATGCTCCTTTCTTCATAGAAGAGGAAGCCTGACCCTTTTTGAAACCTGAACCCTTAAAATGAGTTTCCCATAAACGCCAAAAGACCCCCCCTGTAGAGTTTAAAAACCTCTACCACCTTTGGGTCTTACGAAATTGCTTTTCCTCCTAATGATCTAAAAGTCCCCTAAAATTTCATAAGTAAAATAAACTCACTCGGGGAGCAAACTCGGGGCCGGCTTGATGGTTGTTTTTACCCAAAACATCTTTTCGCCTTTGGGTTTTACTCCTCCCAAGATCTCACTGGAATCAGTCCTGAAATATGAAACTCATCGCATTTCCAACAGATCCTTTTTTTTTTTTCCCCCCTTTTCTCAAAGAGCCCCCAACGAAGACTCAACAACGTGATGAAAAGGGTAGTTAAAAAGGAAGTTTTCAAGTTGCTGCATGCAGGGATTTTTTTATCTCGTCCCCCGCAATAGTGAGGGGGTAAGTCTAGTGCAATTTTGTCCCCTAAGAAGGGAGGCATGCCCTGTTATCAAAAAATGAGAAGAATGAGCTGATTCCACAATCCCACCGTCACAGGTTTGGCAAATGTTTTTATGGGAATTACAGAAACCCAAAACAAAGCTACAAAAAAGGATCATTTTCCCTTTTACCTTTTATAGATGAGATGTTTTAGAGGGGTTTAAAAGCCAACCACATCTTTTTTCCCTGCTTTTTTAGAGGGAAAATTTTTTCAGGGTATCACCAAATCCTGACCCCTCCTGGGGAACCAAACCCCAAAACCCCACTTTTACATCCCCCAAATGGAATTTAAATGCTTATCTTTAAAATGTTTTTTTTGGGTAGGTAATGCCCCAGCTTCTTTTCAAAAAAATGCATGAGGGTCTTTTTTTTCTGATATGATTGAAAGATATTAGGGAAGTTTTATGGATGATTTCCCCTGTTTAGGGAAAAAACTTTTGATAGTTCCCTTTAAAAAATTTTTTTAGACAGGGTTTTCCCAAAGATGTAAAGGGGAAAACATTTATTTCCTTTAAAATTGGGAAAGAAATGCCCTTTTTTATGGTCAAAAAAAGGAATTATTGCTGGGAAGATCAAATACCCGGAAAAAAGGCTTTTGAGGAAAGACAAAGCAAAAATTTAAAAGGAAATTTTTGAACAGTTCCCCTTTCCGCCAAATTAAAATGTGAAAGGAAAAAAGAAGCTTTTTGGTCATGTTTGTTTTTTTTCAAAGATTTTAAAAGTTTTTTCCCATTTTTTCCCTGACCATTTAACCCTCTTTTGTTTTAGCTAAGGATGCTCCTTTTCATATTTAAATGTGCTTGTTTAAAAGTTTTTGAATTTTTGGGAAAACAACACTCTTTCTCTGCACCAATCTTTTCAACCCCCTGTTTGGTCTTTCCCTTTTGAAATTATGTGTGATGAAAAGTGATTATGCCGTGGGGGGGGGGTTTTTGGGGAAACAAACAAAGGATAAGAAGCATCATGAAATTTAGCTTATGCTAGAAAAAACTTTGACAGGACCTCAATTTTTAATTATGAAACCCTTTGGGAAAAAAGAGCCCCCCTGGCCCGTTGTTTTCGGGTATAGATAAATTTAGATCTTATTTTTAAATTTGGGGCCAAAGTAATTGTTTATTCTGATCATGGGTGCCTTTTAAAAATATCCTTTCCCCACTAAAAAAGTGCCCCAAACCTCATTTTATAAGATGGATCCTGCTTTTCCCCCAAGAGTTTGATTTAGAAATAAAAGATAAAAGGGGGGTAGATAACCCTTTTTTGCAGATCCTTGGGTTTGGGAAAGTATTTTGAGAATCCGCGGGAACTACCCCTTGATGATTCCCCTTCGGGACAACATGCTCTAAAAATCAACAGATCTGACCCCTAGTATGCAGATATTATTAATTTTATGGTTTCAGGATACATACCACTAAAAGGGGGAAAAAAAAGGGAAAACTTTTTAAGAGAGTCCGGGTTCAACATAAAGGGGGTGAGCCATACCTCTTCGGAGTATGCTCTGATGGCTTACCCCAGGAGATGTTTGACTATTGAAGAAGGAAAAAAGATCATTGAAAGATGCCCTTTATCCCAAATGGATTCATTAAGCCCCTTCCCCCATCAAAAATTTCAAAATTTTCATTCCCAAAAAATTTAAAAAACCCCCAAAATTTTTCAAAAATTCCCCCCTTCAAAACATTCCCCCCCAACCCCTAAACCCCAAAATCCAAAACCACTCCCAAAATCTAATTTTCCTCTTTACTCTTAACCACCCCCATATTTAAAAACCAATTTTCCCCCCCCCCCCCCCCCCCCCCCCCCCCCCCCCCCAAAATGGGGAACCCCCCCTTTGGGGGGTTGACTAGTCTCCCAAAATGGGTGGAAGCATTAAACCCTTTCCCAAACATGCCCAAAATTTTGAATTTAAAGAGGATGTTTGAAAAAGACCACATTTTCCAAAATTTGGAGTCCCCAGAATAAATGATAAGTGATGGAGGAAAACACATTTCATCGACAAACGATTTGATTTACTTCTAGCGAAAAGGCCCTGGGGGAAACCGCCACAACGTCGCTTTCAAACCTTTTTCATCCCCAGACAAGTGGCCAAAGGGAAAAACCTCAAACAAACAGAAACAAAAAAATATTCTTCAGAAAACAGGGGAATGAAAAAGGGAACAGCATGGAAGGACAAGTTACCCCAAAGCACTTTTGGGCATACCGGACTGCATACAAAACTCCCCAAATTTGGAATTTTCTCCATATCAACTCCCTATAAAGGGAAGACTTGTCACCTACCCATTGAACTAGAGTTAAAAAGCACACGGGCTATAAAAAGAGGGAAAATGGACTTTGATCCCCCGCTGAGGAATCACAAATGCAATTATCAAAATTGGAGGAGGGGAGAGAAAAAGCATACACAATTAAAAAGATCTAAAAAAAGAAAGAGTTAAACGATGGCTGCAAGAAGACCCAAAAAAAAGTTCACACCCGGAGATAAGGTATTACTTTTTTAATTCCAGGAGAAGCTTTCGGACACGGAAAGCTATGAAGCAAAGGGGGAAAGGACCATAAAAAGGTAATCAATTCACATCCCACGGGCAATCACACTTCAAAATATGAATACTTTTTATTCAAGGTAAATGGTCAAGCCCAAAAATTTTTTTTCTAGAGCCTAAGAGGAACTAAAAAAAAAGACAAATTTAAATTTTTCTATTTTTTAAGTAATTTTAAGGCCAATAAATTTAATTTTTCATTATAGGCCATGCAATGTTTTTTGGTATAGAAAAACCCTTCTAGAAAGAGTGCGCAGAGGGCCGGCAACCCCACAAAACCAGGGCGGGGGCCCCTAGGTGTAGGGCGCCGCCCCACCCTGTCACCTTCCCGGGGCCCCCTTTTTTCCCCACTCCCGAACCCTTTATCCTCTTTTATCCAATAAACCTTGCAGAACACTTATCCAACCATTTTCCCGAATTTGCTCCGTAGATTGCTTCTAGAGGCTTGTTTTCCCAACCCCCTATATAAAAACCCCCTGACTTTCATAATCATTCAATTTTTCCCCTTTAGCTCTCCTTGCTAGATCCCTTCCCTCCAAGGGCCCAGCAACAAAACAACGCCGATAGGGGGATGGTCCCCGGGGACCCATCCCCAAACCCAGCTCCCCAAAGAAAGACCAGTTTCCCAAAGGCCTTAGTTTGGCCCCCACATGCCCTCCCGCAGCCACCTTTCCCCCAAAGCAGCAACGTTTTATAAAACTTTTCTTATGCTCAGCCCGTCCCCCATTGCACCACCGAAAACCCCCCTCTTGCTCAAGGGGAAAAGGAAAGCCATACGAACCTGCCGGGCCCCAAAAGGTTCTCCCCCCAAGACCAAGGAGAGGGTCTGGGAGTGAAGACCACAAAAAGGGAGAGCCAACACCCTCAAGTACACCACCAGGAAGAACGCCCCTACTTCGAGGGAATCCCGGGCACCCAAAGAAATTTTGCCGCCAAAGGAGCCCCGAAGCATCCCTCAATTCCCCTTTTCGAGTCACCCCCAATGCCCGCAAAACCGTAGCGGATTTAGAAAAAGATTCCGGGGTAGAGATGACAGATCATCAAAACAAAGCTCTCTAAAACTTTTACACTAGGCAAGGTCACGAACCTGAACACCAAGTAGGGGGCCCTTAAGCGCGATGTGATGACTTAAGAAGAAGATGAAGTTTTTAGAAGTCGCTAGATGCTTTAGCGAGTCATGCAATTCTTGAGGCATGTTTAATCCCAAATTCTAGGTTTTAGTTTGTTTTTATTTTCCCTTTGTTTTGCATGCCTCAAAATAAAATAATAAATAAAATAAATTTCTATTATTATTTCCTTGCTTGTCTCCCCCTTTATTTTTAAGAAAAAAGGAAAACAAGTATGGGGGGAGACCCCCGATGAGAGACGAAAGATTAACCACAAGAGCCAAAATTTCGGAAACAAAAAAGAGCAACAACCACCACGTCGAAGAGAGGGCTGAGGGGCCCCCCAAGCGGGGGCCGCCCCCACTACCAGGCGCCCCCCCTGGGCCTAAACACCTCCCTCCATCCCCGCCCAAATCAGGTTTGCACCCTGCACGTTAATTTTTTCATACCCCCAACCTAAATTTTCAATTTGGAATAGTTTTCATAAATAAAAAGCTCTAAACATGATAAATTTAAAAAAATTAAAATGTTTCCTTAAAACATCTTCATGGAAAGACTTTGTTAAAGTTTCCAGAGTCCTGCTAATTTTTGGGGAAAAATTTGTTAGATCTCCCCTGTGCTTTTAATCGTTGTGGAATTTAGGGTAGAATATGAGAACTTAATTCTTGATAAACTCTGCACTTTAGAATTTCTTTAAAAAAAAATAACTACCTCCCCTATATGCTTTACACTTACAATCAAAGCCAAAAGAGCTCTTTTTTTGTATTGAGTTTTTGTTTTGAACGTGTGGACCCTTGTTAGAATTTTATCATACTCCGAAGATCAAGGCTTCTTATTTTTTTACTAACACAAAAGATTCTTCTTCAGAATAGTGTTGCATTAGAGGCAAAGGGCTATGCAAAATAAAAAATTCAGGAAATAAAAAGGGCAAAAAGTCCGACAACCTCCAATAGAATTTGGGTACTTCAAGCCCCCCACCCCAAAAAAAAAAAATATATACCCAAAAATAGCCCATGGTTCCTCCAAAAGCAAAGCACCGCAAGAATGACATTATTAAAAATTTTTGAAACCCAACAAGTCTTGATCTAAGAGTATGGCATTATTCTCCCCCGGGGTCCCGGTTTGACCACAAATACATGCAAGGTAAGTATGCCACATCTACCTACATTTTTTTAGATTCCCTAATGATCTGGGAGCACCCAAAGAGGAAAAAAGTAAGCTAAAATGCAAAAACTCAAGGACAGATTGATAATAAAGGGTCTCTACTTTTTAGATTTATTCCTCAAATTACTCATAGTTTATGGTACCTACTGAGAACTCCCGCAGTACAGGTAAAAAAAGGAATTTTCTACTATTGAGTCTAAACCTTAAGCTTTTTGTTTTCACCATCCTTTTCTCAGGAAGTTAAAAAAACCTAAGTATTTGGGGGAGCTTGTTGACACCCTTTTTAAGTATCAATTCTAAGTGTCAACTAAGAAAAAGAAAATATATTTGCAAACACACCCATAACATAGGGTTTTAACTGACGAATTTCCCCAATTTTTGGTTTTATCTATTTCTGCAGGGAGACAACTGCAAAAGAGAAAAGAGGCTCACAAATAAGGATTACTAGACACATAACACCTCCGATGAAAAAAAATACTCTAGAAGGGTCAAGAAGGCTCGGGGAAACTAGAACCGAGCGGGCCCCCGGGGGGCCAGGGCGCCCCCCTACCCCCTGGGGCGGCCGCCCAGGGGAAGGCCCCAAAGAGGGTCTGCCTTTTTGGACCCTCTCTCCACCCCCTTTGAGATCACATCTACACCATCCATAAGGTCGGTTTGATCCCCACGGCTGACGATTTATTTGAGGGGGGCTAATTTTAAAGGGGGCCCTGCCCCCTGGGAAAGAGCAATCCCTTATTATTTACATATTTTCCAAAAGGTTTTTTTCCCAAAATTATACTTTCTTAGGGTTTTCTACATGGGAGATAATTGAGAAAAGTTAGAGTGGAGGTGTGGATTGGGGAAGCCCGGCCTGTCGGGGGCTCTTCTTCAGTTTGATCGACGGGATCAAAACTCCTAACCCGAGGCTTTTCTCCTAGATTTCTTCGTAATTCACTTCTAATTTCTAGAAGTTCCTGTTTATTAATTCTTTTGGGTTTGTGAGTTTACTTTATTTTCTTTGCGTAGAGAAGGGAGGGTAATCTCCAGGGAAAAGTGGTGTTTTTTGGCTAGGAACTCATAGATATCCCCTGTTAGCCGGAAACTTGGTAGTACCGGGGAAATGAAATTTCTAATACCTTTGGGAACCCAATCCCGTTAGAAGGAGGAGGGTTTATAGGCCAGTGGTAAGCATTCTCTGAGGTGTCTTTTTTCCGACGATTTTCCCCCAATAGAATAATAAAATATCTTATTAAAGAAGGACTACAGTCCATCTTCCTAATCACCCTTTTAATCAAATCACCTTTTTTAATTGCCTAAGGTTAAAAAGCATAATTGGTTAGGGCGATGCACCCTTTCTCCGTGGAAATATAAATTACATACTCGGAAAACCCCCCGGGTGAAGTGCTCACTTTTACAAGGGGCCCCCCCTGTTCCCCGAGGGTCCCCTCTTCCTTTGCAGCGGGAAGACCTCGTCATCAAGGGTTGGCCCCGGCCCCAAAACAGTCGTGGGTCCCCCCCGGCCCGGGAGCCCCTTTAATCTGGGTCCAGCAGCCCCTCCGGGGTTTTTTCCTTGGGGGGTAGCCCCGTCGCCCTTTAAAGAGCGCAGGGGGGGGGCCCCCACGTCCCTAGAGGCAAAGGGGGCCAATCACCAAATTTTGCGGTTTGGGTCCCGACGCGCAGCGTCTCCCGGATCCTGGCTTTTTGGGCCCCGCCCCCCAGAGCAGGCCGACACGGGTCCTTTGGGCCCCGTCAGGCCCTTCCCTGGGCGACTGGCCCTGCCGAAAAGATCCCCACACCCCCGTGCATAGCCCCACCCCAGTGCCCCCCGCCCCACTCCTGACACCAGCCCCCCAGCCCTTTGGGCGACAAGAAGGGGTTTTTCAACCCTTTTTAAAAAGACACAAAATACCAAGGGGCAAACGAGCAGAGGAAGGCCCCAACGTACCTTTCATTCTCCACCTTTCCCGGTCATGGGGTCGGTTTGTGCCCCCCCGAGCTGTTTAGGGGGACCGTCGTAACTCGCTAACCTGGGTGGAGAACGCCAGGATCCTCCGATCAGCATCGGCCCCCCCACCCCTGGGCGCGCCTGGGCCCCCAAAAAGGGGCCTCGGAAGCGAGCCCCACGGCAAACATCACCCCTCCCCCTTTGGGGGGGTTTGACGGGGCACCCCTTGGGCCGCATTTGGGGTTTTTCCCCCCCCTCCCCCATGGAGCCCCGCGCGAGATGGCTCGGGGGTCGTGCCCTTTCCGCATTAGCATTTGGGCCCCGGCTTTTGGCCCCCTCAGGCGTCCAACTTCAGCATGATGCGCCGTTTTCGCTCAAATTTGCCCCAGCAAAATTTTCGGACGAAACCCCGGCATCGGCACGAGCCCTCCCCCCCGCCCCCCGCTTGATTTTGCCCCCGGCCGTTGGCGGCCCCCTCTGGCGCCCCCAGGGCTTGGGCGTCTTGGGCCCCCTTCGAAATTCCGAGGCGGCCGCCCCCTCCTCCGCCCCCCACCCCCCATGACCCCGGGGAGTCGCCCCCGAAACTCTTTGCGGCCCAAAAACTGCCTCCCCAGGGGGATGACCATGACCCCGGGATTCCCCCCCGACTGAAGCTCGCGACGGGGGGAACTCAGAATTTCCCGGCGCTCGTTTTCCTTTTAGGATCTGCCCTTGATAAGATGTCAAGAAATCAGGCCCGGGAAAAAGCAAAAAACACTTACGGTTTGAGCAGCTCCCCATGTTGCCATGATGAGAGAAGTCCTCGGGGAGCCCCCCGCGGGACCGCCCTCTAGATCAGCTTTCCCTGGCCCTGCGCCTTTTAGATGCCCGTGCTTTCCCCACGCGAGGGAGCCACATTTGGTTTTCCCGTGTGGGAGCTCGCCGGCCCGGTTTGTCCAAACCACAAACCCCCGGGCCCCCCCCCTTTGGGTTTTTGGGTTCGGGTTGACCCCGGGGGCGATCGGGTCCCCCTATTCCCCCCAAGTCACGGCGGTCTGGACCCCCGCCGATGCGGGCCACAGGGGCGACGTTTTCCCCAGCCCCCCAGCCAAACCCGCCCGACGAGGGGGGCCCGGGGGGCTGGACCCCCCCCCCCGGGGCTTGGGGGGGGGGCAGCCGGGCCCCCTCCCCCTCGGTGAAGGATTGGGGGGGCCACCGTTAATCCCAGGCCAGCATTTTTTGGGAAAGGGAAAGGGGACTGTCCAGGGTCCCCTCGTCACCCGAAGTCAGTCGCCTTTTCCGCCCCAGCCACTGCGTTACGGGGCCCCGCCAAAAGTTCCCCCCCATTCCCGGGGCCGCGTCGTCGGGGACTTCCATCGTCCGGCCTCCGCCCGCCCACGGCCCAAACCCCCACCGCATCCCCGGCCCGCGGCCGGCTTTAACCTCCCCGATGTCCACCCGGGCAGGGGGTCACTCAGGCCCCCCTCCCCCCCGGAAATCATCAATGACTTTCTTTCCTTCCCGGGGGAGGGGGGAAAGGTGCCTAGCCCCCCAGGCCCTTTTTCCGCGGAAAAGGGCAGGGGGCGGGAAGGGGCCCAAAAACGGCGGGCCGTTCGGGGCCCCTAAACCCCCCGGGGCCCCGCCCGGGGGCCGTCGAACCCGGGGGGCCCCCGGGGTCGCGCCACTCTCCTTCGAGGGGTTTTACGGATGGGATCCCCCCGGGGCAGCTTTTTCCATCCCCCCCATGCGCGGGGCCTCCGGCGACCCTGAAAGTTCATCACACGCATTCAAGTCACAGGCCCCCCTCTCTTTTTTGACAGAGGGGGGAAGGACAAAACAAGGGAAAGACGAGCTTACCCCGGGGAGAAAAGGTTGATGTCGTCGGTGGTGAACGTATTCCAAGCAACCTCTTCAAGAGGTTGACCGTGCGGTTGAAGCTTAACTCTTCGGCCGCCATGGCAGACCCATCGCGCGACGCCCCGGGCACCATGTCGTTCAGCAGGCACACTCGCTCATAAGCGGGAGCACCTGGCGCTGAAGGAACTGCGCGATGACCCTTGCGAAGTTCAGCCCCTGGTCCCGGAGCCGCGTCAAGCGCCGGATGTGGGGCTCCATCCTTGCGAGCTCCTGGGCGTCGAGCCGTAATGCCAGCTGGGGAGCTCCTCGGTGAAGCGGCGACCGTGTAGGCCGGATGTAGAACCACTACGAATGCCACCCCCGGTTGGACAAAGTCGCCCGCGCTGGCATGTTAGGACCCCAAATTGGCGGGGCGAAGGCTGATTGCTCACCCCCACATGGCGCCACCAACCTCACGCCGCCGGAGTTGACGAGGAACACCAACACCCTGAAGAAAAACTTCCACAGGACGAAGTCCACCTCCGTCGCCTTCATGCCCTCCGACATGGCCGGGAAGGCCGCGAGATGGAGGATGGAGTTGGGATTGAGATTGTGGAGCTCAATCCCGTAATGGTGGAGGATTCCGCAGAAGAAGCGAGACGGCGGCATCCCAAGCCCGCGCTCGTGGAATGGAAGGAAGGAGACCACATACCCCTCTAGCGGATCCGGGACATCGACGTTCGTGGGGATGATCCACTCGATGTCGCTGTCAGCGGAGAGCTCAGGGGCAGCAGTCCCGCGTCCACCATCTCGAGTGCCCGCTCATATTCGAGCGTAACACCGGGCCCAACTCCTTTCCGGGTGTTCTCCAGCGATGGGGGGCGCACCTGGGAATGGCTCGCAGCGCGATGGGAGGCGCGGCTAAGGCAGAAACGCAGCGGCGCAAACCCTAGGTTCGAAGGGGTCGGCACGAGCAAGAGCGGGAGATGAAGAAGGCAAACAGTGTGAGCTCATGGGGGATGACGCAGCGGGCAGATACCTATAGGGACCTCGAAGGCGGAAGCGACGCCTCCTCGGTTCTCCACGCATGACCCCACAACCCGAGTCGCATTAAATGCGGCCGCTCGGCTGCATCGATTCCACTGTTCACAGAAATATCGGGAGCCACGCGCACGATGGCAGGTAATTGACACGACTCGCCTTTTTTCTCGCCCTGATCCGCATCCCGTATCTATCATCATTACAGGATCGACCCGGGCCCACCACGCCGCGCGCATAGATTTTTCTTACGCACCCCCGTCCAAGGCACACGCCTCCCGAGCGCAGGCGCACCTCAGAAGAACATCCGACTCGTCCGACCTCGGCCAATGCACGTGAGGTCGAAGGGACGCACAGTAGCGCAACCAGCAGCGACGGCCATGGGCCCAGGTAAGATAAGGGGATAGGAGCTATAGACGCCCGACGACCCATTATGGTCTAGAGATACGGAGGGCGACCCGCGGGGTTCGAAATGGCGGACTCAGGACGACAGGAGTGAGGGGCGAATAGGGAATGGACACACTAGCGGTCATCAGCCTGGCAATCGGATGCTAAGGTCATTCCAAGATTTCATATTTGAGTCTGTTTTTTACGGATGATTGGTTCATGGTATTCCCCGGAGGAAGGCACCGAGCCCTCGGGACCCATCGAACGGACCTGGGTACTAGATGAAACTGATTTGGGGTGAGCCACGACATGGGCACCGAGTCAGAACCCTATCGAATGGGAACCAGCACCCGACTCAGATTTGCCCGCTATTAACTCGACGAGCATTCCATGGTTCGTCCGCCTCGAGGATAGCATGGTTTGGCTCATATTCCCCTTCTTGCGGAGAGATGCGCGGGGAACGTGCAAAAGACGATACGGTCCCGAGATTATTTCTCTACTCTGGGTAAGACTCGGGGGCTGGCATCGCACTTCACCACGGTTCTCGCAAACAGGTGAGAAAAAGGCGGACGCATACGCCTCATGTGTTAGAGGTCTGCATAGGTAAACGCCAAACATACATTACATTTTATACGCTAATCCTTGCAGAGCTTACATGCTTTACATGTGCCATGAGGGCTAGTCCCAATCATCAGACATCAAAAACAACAAACACGTTTATAAGATGGACTGAAGGGAAATCCCACGCCAAGAGGCCAAAAGCTAGGGGCACCCTTACGACACCCACGCTAAGCATCCCACGTGACCAACGCATCTGCATATCCAGGTCAGGCAAACCCAGCCGTGGGGCTCGAGAAACCCTGCTTGATGTACAAGATCGCGTCAGATGGCGGCGCCACGACCCGTGGGCCACCCTGGCCAGGCGTGCTGCAGCTATGGGAGAATAGTGGCAACCTCGTCTTCAGGAATCTCAGGCCGTGTCCCTCCTCCGGAGTGGGTGGGCACTTTACAGCTACGTCGCCCCAGCTGCTCCGTGATCAAGGACGCCGCGGCAAGCGACTCCGAGCCCGCCATGCATTGGCAGCCCTGAGACCGCCAATCCCACCAACGACAACATCGCCATCAACCAACAGCCAAGGATGAGCCAGCTCCTGCGGTCAACGCAGGCGAACTGCATTGACTTTCCCAGTGGACACATCCTTGACTGCCCTCTAGGGAGGGATTGCACGCTACCACTCCTCGGGGACGGAGAGCAGGATCCATCCGGTGAAAGGATGGACTCCACACCTACAGCGCTCCGCCTCCCCAATTAAACCGCACTGCGTGCTAGTGCCTATTTCTGAGGGGCACTGCGGAGCCATAAATGTCTAAGCAGACGGTAGGCTTAGGGTGCGCCGTTCGAAAGTTTGACCACATGAGGGCGGTGCGCTCGTAGCGCCTTCGAATGGGAAAACATGGCGCACTCACTTTTGGGTCAAGAAAGATGCAGTCAGACTGGGTGATTGCCGACCCAATATCGACCGGTCAGGCAGGCGCTCAGACCGAAAGACAACACTGTGCAGTCCCGATTTGTCATTTCAGAGCGCGCCAGCCCAACTACAACAGTACGACCCTGTGGCAGGGCTGGCGTGCAAGCAAGCTCTGGCTCCGTGTGTATGGAGCAGTCCTCTTCGTCTCCTTACCTCTTGAGAGGGCGAAGAGCCAAACACTCAAGGCTCGACCAAATAAGCCTTAGGAGAAAATCTTTCTCCTAAGGCCTCGGGGCTACACCTAGCGGGTGCGCTCGCGCGCACCCGCCGGAGTCCGAAAAACTTAACCAAACACCATAAGCACTCTCGGAAGCCTCCGATGTAGTCAATGACTACATCGCAGGCTCGAGGGCTACTGTCGGATACCTGGAGAATAGGGTACCCTAACACCGCGCCTTCGCAAAAAACAAAATCACCCCCGAGGGCCTTCCGTCTCGCCGAAGCCAGGGTGACATCATTATCCTCGGGGACTCCGCCTCAAACAACCAAAAACAGCAACACTCCTCGGGGGCTCTTCCGCCTCATCCAAGCTAGGACGACGTCACCCGTGACAACATCCACCTCGGGAGATCTTCCGCCTCGTCGGGGCCCGGTTAGCGTCATCCGTAACATACCCGCCCTCGGAGGATACTATACCTCGTCTGAGCTAGTGTGATGACATCCATGATGTGCGAACCCTCTGGGCTCTTCCGCCTCATCCAAGCTAGGGTGACGTCATCCGTGACGCCATCCGCCCTGGCTCACTTTAGCTATAGTCAAAAGGTCCACAGTACGGTTCGTCCTCAGGGATGGGGGTTAAAGGCATGGATCGCCATGCCTACCCCTATTGAGTCCTTGTGGTACAACCTCCTAGTACCGACCGGACCACGATTGACACTCGCCATGCCTATAGCGGATGCTTGAACAGGGATTAGGGCATCCTCAACCCTGCAGGACGGAACGCGGGGGTGTCGGGCCCTGTGCTGCCAACCCCCGCCATGCCCTAATCAGGGAGCAGAGACATCCTCGATTACAGACGCATGGCTATAGCTTCCCCAAGGATGAACAGGACCCAAGCGGTGTGTGTCTACAGGCGTAGCTTTCCCGGGAAGGGAGGCGAACAGAAGCCAAAGCACCCCCAAGTCGGCAGCCCATACCGGGCCACGTTTCCCTCTCTCGCTCTACTATACTCCTCATCTCTCCCTACATATAAAGGGGGAGAATGGACCTCCTCTCTGAACTCTCTCGATTCATTCCAACACACACACACTCGCATTCACGCGAGCTCTCACCACGAACCTCGAACCTCATATGCACGAGACCTGGGAACACGGCTTCCCTCTCTCACCATGCTTGTAGCTCCCCTCTACGAGCCCTCTACGCTTGGTAATACGACTCTGCAAACAAACTGGACATAGGGCGTTCTTGCCTGAACTAGTATAAACCTTGTGTTCTCCGAGCGTAACCATCGATCTCCAACACACTTAGAAATTTACTCGTTGCTGTCTAGAACCCGCCATTTTAGACACTGACAAGAAGTAATATGGAAACAGCTAAAAAAACACGAGATAGACGATACTCAGGGGCAGGATAGAACTCTGGATCAACAGTGAGCAATAAATGGCTACGCCTTCGCTGAAAAGATGCTGACTCCAACTCACGCCACCATGTGATGAATGAAGAAGAAGTGAAGGTTCGACAAATGTGGTCTCTGGCAAGAATGGGAAGGAGAGATCTTTCAATCTGAACAATCTGTTGAATTATAATCCTGAAAGCAGGGTTCCCTTGGGCGGAGTTTGTCTGCGAAGAAAAGGCTCTGGGGCAACTGACCAAATCCCATTTGCCTTGCCGCAATAGAGGGATTTTAAAACTCATATGAGATGGCGGTTTTTCTCTACTGTGTCGAACTTCCATGGGCAACAGGCAAGGTTTGACGAGATCATTGAAGACTAGCATAGAATGTTGGTGTGCATGATGCTCATAGAATATGAATGTGAAGGGGAGTACAAATGCTGAGGCGTTCCGAATAAATAAACCATTCCAAGTTCTCTACAGAGAATCCTCTGTAGAATAACCCTAAAATAATTCCCCCAAAACCAGGCCCTAATTTTTAACAAGGGCAATTTGCTCCCTTTTTGGGCCCAAAACAAAACCCAAATTGCCCAAAATTTTTTTCTTTCCCCGAAAAAATTCTTCTTTTTCTTCCAGAAGGTCTTTGGGGAAAAGGATGAGAGTCAGGCCCCTTTGGGGAAACCCACCAAAACCCCGGGTATGGGGGGGAAGGGTTTTTCTTTTTTCACCAAGGTTGATACATTTGGTTAAAGAGATAAATAGAGGGCTCCAAGCAGATATTTCCCAGAGGAAATCGCTCTGGAGTTAACGGTTTCGACAAAGCAGGAAAACTCCAGTGGGTGGCATGTTTGGGCCCACAAAAGGGGAAACCTGCTACCCATATTCAGGAAGATATGCGCCCCTTTGTCGGTTAATGGAGGGGTTTTCACTATTCTTAATTTTATTGACCCCAGCCTTAGTCTTAAATGTTTCATCGAGATTGAAGTTTTGGTGGCCAAACGATGAGGGTTTTACATCTCCATGATTTTTAAGGCCGGAAAGGGCATGTGAACTTTGGGCCAGATTTGGGGGTCTTTGGGTCCTTTCCCAAAAAGATGAAGGCATTGAAAGTGTTGGACCTAAAAATAGCAGACTGCTTGAAGCAAAGGGTTTTTGGTTCCTCTTCATATTGGACATGGAGAGGACAGGAAACTTTTCGTGTTACTCAAATAAGGTTTTCAAATTTTGGAAATATATAGGGAACCAATTTCTCCAGCCGGGAAATTTAAGCGGAAGGCCAATTCTAAATAAAGTTTTTTTTTCCCATTGGTCAGCTCCATGGATAAATTGTTTTGAAGGGTTTTTTGTTTGTTTCACCCACGATGATGGGGGTCGGTTTGGGGAATTACCCTAGGCCCAAAAAAGAAAATAGTTTTTTTCTTTTTCGGGGCCAGGGGTTTTAAAGCCCGGGCCCTCCTGATTTCCTAAATGAAATTTCAAGAAGAGGGGGCAAAGATTTAAAGAAAAAGAAGATGGGGAGCAAATTTACAGTAAGAGCCCTCCCTCGGGAAATTGATACCCAAAGGGAAGCCATCTGAAAGGGTAATCGGGCAGCGGGAAGATTAAAGTTTTGGGCGGCGGGGGGTTTGGGTTTTTTCAGGGGGAAGTTTGGGGGTTGAAAGCCGAGTGGAAAAGGGGAGGGGGTGGAAATTTTGGTGAATAAAAAGTTTGGATGATCGACTAAAAGGAAGGGGGTGCTTGCATTTTAGGAAGGGAAAAAATTTTTGCCCCAAAATGGGGGCCTGTTTTAAACACCGTTTTTGGCAGCCCAAATAGGTGCGGGTGAGCCCTGAAGCAGGAAAAGAAATGTTGTAGGGGTGGACGCAAAAAGGGCTGGTTAAGGAAACCGAATCGGGGGAGAAAATTTGCGTATGGCTTTGGGGATCTTTTTTGGGGGGTTGGGCCAAGAATTGGGGCCCCAAAGACGCCCGGGCCTTTTTTTATTTGGGCCAAAAGCCGGGGTTTTTATTTTTGGGTTATGCAAAGGGGTTCTAAAAAAGGAAAAGGGCTAGGAAACGGGGAGGGCCCACCCCAAAAAACAAATATAAAAACTTATTTTCTTAGTTCGGGCCTTCGGCCACCCCTGGGGAGTAGGAGTAGAGAAGATTTTGGTGAATTCGACGGATTGGACTCCTTGACTAGATGACCTCGGGTTTGCTTGTAATTTTACCCTTGGGTTAAATGTTCATTTTTTATGGTTGTTTTGGTGTAATGGAAAAGCTGGTAGATTTAGTTAGGGGTTGAATCTATTTTTCATGGAGCTGCATTGCTTCAATTCACTGAATTTTGGCTTCAAGAATTTATGGGCTCTTTAGATTGCCCGGTCTAATTTTTTTCTTTAATTTTTTTGGGATATTTCTTTTAAATTGTTTTTGTTTAATCTATTGTCCCAATTTTGCCCAAACCCTCATCAAAATGGATTGGCCCGTGCTTCATTTTCATCTAGACTTTTCCCTCCAATGCTTCTGTCGTTACATTTAAAAGGGGCAATAGTCAAAGTAATATGGCCCTAACCCTTTGGGTTCTGTTTTTTAAATTTTGGGTGCTTCGAGACAGGGTGCTCGTTTATTAGATGATTTGAGTGTGGTTGGACCTGACTCAACTTACGGGTAGGGCTGCTTTACAGGACCCCACTCCATTGGGGTTTTGGGTTTCAGTCTGTCCCATACTTGTTTCTATCGAGGTTGAATGGAGGGTCTTGTTCAACCCTCATGGATCCCTTTATGGCTAATACAGCTGATCGGGTTTATGTTCAAAAATCGATTGCATGTACGTTGTCTTTAATCTATGGATCTTTTGGAAGTGTACTAAAAACGTGATTGGGACTTGTTTATTTTTTTGGGCTGATAGAAAAAACCCAAAATGTAGAAAAACCGGTGGGGTTATTGGGTTTAAATTGTCATCTGGCTGCTTTTGGAAAACACCCCTAGGGTTGGGAAGGGATTTAATCATTATTTGGTTTGTTTGGTAGATCTGATGGTTTGATGATAAAATGTATGTTAATTTACCCGGCATTTTTACTTTGGTTATTCATATGATCACTGGGATTATGTACCTTGGGTTTAATATCTTGGATAGCCTTTTAAATATACCTCTTTGATCTTTTCTTTGGGTTCAAAGTTAAATTTTTAAGTCGTTCCAAAATTCATCGCTATATGAGATTTTGCCATTCATGGGAACTTCGGGCAAAAACCGGGGGGGTTAATAATTTAACTTTTTATCTACTTGTAAATTACGGGTCAAATTGACTGGCCGCCTAAAAACCGTCATGAAGGGGCCCCTAAGCGTTTAAGGGGGTTTAGGAGATCAAGCTTGCTACTGCACGGTCTTGTGGCCCTATGCAGTGCTAAAGCCAAAGCCCTTTTTTTGGCAACAAAGCTCCCAAAGGATCAAATTTTTCATCAAAGGAAAAAAAGGAAACATTTCCCTTTCAAGAAAAAAAACCCTAAAATTTCCCGGGAAAAACCCCCAAAAAGAGCCAGGGAAGGGCCCAAATAGGAGGAACAAGAAAACCCAAGAAGCAAGTACGAAAAAAATCAACAAAAAAGGGTCAATGCAATCCACAATGACAAGATCCCCCAACTCAAGCCCCCTTTCATTTAAATAAAGAAAGAGACAAGGTATCTAAAACCATTGAAGGCACAATAAAAAGATGTTTCTTCCGGGGAAAAAGCATTCTGCGACCCCCCATGGGGGCTTCAAAAATTAGGGCCAAATTGCCCTCAAGTTTTGTACACAAAAGGGACCTCTAAAAACCCAAAAAATACACCCAACTCCAGAGGGCAGTTTAAAACATGTCCCCATAAAAATTGATGACCCCCAAAACCCAAAAATACTTCCTGGGTCATTGTTAGGGAGAAGATGATTATAAACCCAAACCTATCACCCTTTAAAAAGACCTTTTAAAGCACCCCCAAAGTATATTACTTTGGGGGGAAGGGAGAAAAAGGCAATACACTTCCCTCTGGAAGGTCCCGTCTTTATTTTAATTTTAATTTAATTATTGAAGAATCTAAGTAAAATGGAAAAAGAAAAGATCGCTACGGCAATCAAAAGGGAAGCAAAAACCCCAAAAGGGGCGGAGGGAAATTACAAAGGGGAAGAAGTATAAAGATATGAAGAGAGATACCTTAAAAAAAGAAGACCCAATATACTCAACTCCATTTTTCTAGGCCAAACACCCCAAACCAAAGGTTGGGAAAAAGGAAAGGTCACTCTAGGGACTACCACGGCAGAAAAACGGAAACAGGGGAAAGGAAAAAAAGGGTTTACGAAACCCTAAATTTTTAATAAATATCAAAAAAAGGGGGGTTTGTCCAAAGGACCCCAAAAACCCCAAACCCAATTTGGGGAAAGAAAAAAAAAATCATAGCAGGAAGAAAAACACAGGGAGGCCCCAAAGTCTCGTCCAACGAGCTGCAAGCAACTAAGGACGTAAGGAGTCCTGTTGGAGGATTTTAAACCCCCAAAATCATGCCAAGGGGTTTAAAATTTGGTATTTTTCCCTTTTCCCCAATTTTTTAATTTCCCTAAATATTTAAATAGGTTTTTACCCCTATTTAAAAAAAAAATAAAAAGGTTTAAAACTATTAACCCCCAGTGAATAGACTCGTGGCAAAAAACCCCATAAAAATTTTTGGGTTGTGGTGGCATAAAAAAAGCGAGTTTATGATCCAAAAAAAAATAAAAAAACCCCAATTAGGGGAAGCTCCGAAAAAAAATTTGGGCAGAGTTTTAGGACTAACACTTAACCCGGGCCTAAATTTTTTTGTTGTCTATTAGAGCTTCACATAATTCAAGGATCAAAGGAAACAGCAACCAGAGGACACCCCCCCCCGTCCAAAAGGAAACCTGACAAGACAAGGCCCCTCTGTTTCCCTTGCCGTTAAATCAGAAAAATTTAGGGAAAAAAATCAAGTTTGGGAGAGAGCCCCCCCCATACTTAGCCAAATTATTTCTCCCTATAGTATTTTTATCTATACTCTACAAAAATAAAAAAAATGCAAAATTCAAAAAAACCCCAAAAAAAATATTTTCCCCGGTTTATATATATTCTTTGCTAAGTTTAGAATTTTTGCTAATAAAATTTTAGGAGAAATAAGAAAAAGTAGCTTTTTTTTAAAAACAAACCCCCAATAAAAAACCCCTTAACATGGGATAAAGGAATAGTTGCTCTGCCCAAATTTCCTTTAAAGAAACCTATTTTTCCCACTTTTTGAACTCTCTCTAAAGGGTTTGCCCTAATTTTATGTTTTTAAAATTTGTTTCAAAACCCTAAACTTGGGGGAAAAATCCCTATCAAAAATTTCCTATGTCGTTGAAGGATTTTGTTTAGGGAAAAGGGGTTTGAGTTGCTATTTATTTTTCCTAGAGATACTAGAATTGGGAAAATTTTTTAATTTTTTTGAAAAACCTTTAAAAATACTGAGATGATTTCCTAAAAGATGGGGTTTTAAAATTTCCTCCCAAACGTTTTAAAACTTTTTTACAAATTTAAAGGGAAACCCAAACCAACTATTTATTGCATTGGGGTGTGGTCAAGCTGGGGAGCCCCTAAAGGAGTTGTAAAAGCGGTCTGAATAAAGATTCCGTACACTCCACCCATACACGCTGCTTTACCCCAAAGAAGTAGGCATCCACACCACCACTCTTTTTTAAATCTCCAGACCCAAACCCAAAAATTCTGTTTAAAACCCGGGAGAAAATAAAAAACCAAATATATTTTCCCTTTCCCTTTTTTTTTCCCTTGAAATAAAACACTCTAGAAAACTTTTGCTTTTTTGCTGAAAAAAATGATGATGTTTTTAAAGAAAAAAAAGACGAGGAAAAAAAAGGGGCAAGTGTCCCCCCAACCTTGGAAAAAAAAAAGTGCGAAAGAGAGGAAAAAAATGGCCAAGTTCCGCCATTAAAATTTTTGGGGGTACAAGATCCCCACCGAAAAAATATATAAAAAATGATGGGGGCATCTCATTCCTTAAAAGGGTTTTCAAATAAAAGAAAGTATTTTCCTAAAAAGGGGCAAAAGTAGAATTAAAAAACCTTTCCCTTTCTGTTATCATAATTATTACCCCCACCATAAATTCATTACCTTTTTTCCCACGTATCCACATCTTGTTTTGACTTTTTTGGGAATGTTCCTCTGGTCCACAGTTTGACTATGAAAATAAATGTCTTGTAAGAAATTTTATACCTATCCCCCACCTATAAGCTCCATTATTAATGGGCCCTTTTAGAATTTGGGTGAGAGGGGAGGGGATGTCACTATGCCAAATCTTAGAAGGCAACACCATCAATCCCTTTTTGAGGATCCAAAAATCCCCAAAAAGGAAAGGGGTTTTGGGAAGAGTCATAAAAGGGAACCCTGGGGTTTTTTTTGAAAATCTGCAAAAATTTGGGGGTTTTATTTTGGATAAAAAGAGCAAGGGGACTGGCGCTTGACTTGACCGTTCTATTTTTCCATAATAAAGGGCCCAACGGGTTTACGGTTAAAAGCCCAGGGTTTGGAAATAAAAATGGATAATTTTTAAGTCTTAATAGTTGTTTCTAACCCGGAGATGAGATCTTATTTAAAAGCAGTGTATTTTTAAGGGCAAAAAAGCTTTTGCATAAAAATCCTGACCCAAACCCACTTAGTCTATCTTTGCTTAGGGATGAGCAAAAGGTAAGTTGGGGGGAGTTTTTGGTTTCTAAATACCAATTTAACCCGCCAATTTAAAAAAAGGAAAAAAGGAAATCATATAAAACCCAAATTAATTTGAAATAGGGGTTTATACAACAAATTTTCCCGGGTTTTTTGGTGAATGTCTTTTTTTTCAGGGTTTTTTAAAGGAAAATATGGGGGAAAAGGGCCCCATTTTTAAGGATTACATAAAAGTTAATTATAAATCTGTGGGGAAAAAAAGAATAGCCCTAGAAGGGTAAAGGGAAGGGGGGGGAAGAAATGAGAGGGAGACGGGCCCGGGTTGACGGCGCCCACCTCCCCCTTGGGGTGGTCGCCCTAGTTAAAAACCAATCAGGTTCTGCCTCCCCGGACCCCCCCCTCCCCCCCTTTTTGATTTGACCCAAAACCCCTTTAAAGGTCGGTTTTATCCAACGCCGATTTTCCCTTTTGAGGGGGCCCATAAAGGAAAGGCCCCCCCCTAACCCTGAGAAGGGGAAATTTTTTCATTATCTTTTAATTCATCTAAAGAGGAGAATCCCCTGATCAACCCCTTTAAGCTCCCACATAAAACTAATCTCAATTTTTAATAGCTATATAGGTTTTAGAATAAAAGGGAAAGGCAATTTTTCGTTTGGTTTTCCCGGATCAATAAAGAGGATTTTTGGGTAATTCCCTCTTTTAAAAGTTCTTTTTGTTCATCATTTGTTTTTTCAAATTATGAATAGGGATTTTGCTCTACTTCATTATATTGTTTATGACTTTACTCTTTTTCTTTATGTTTAAATTTATATTGTTTTTAAATTTTTATGATTTATCGGGGCTTGGGTTAGTTCTAAATTCATATTCTTTTTTTAGGTTTGTATAGCTTTTAAACCATTAGTACTAGGGGTTTAAAATATAGATATTGTGTAGGCGGGGGTGCCTAGACCGAATTTTTTCTACGTTTTGTACCCTTTTTTCCTAATCGAAGGTAAAATCGGGGGAGTACATTTCCTTTTGAGTCCTTTTAGTCCCCCCTCTTGTTTATAGGGAAGGCAGACCCGGAAACCTTTACGGGGAATGATTGCTATGTTTCTCATTTTTCTTAGTAACCCTACTATGAATGATTAAATCAAACTCCCATGATTCCCAAGTATAATTACCTAATTTTAATATGTTAGACTATTTTATTTTAGAAAAACTAGGAATATTCTTATAGTTTTTTCCAAAATTCCATGCTAAGGCTTGCAGAATTTCTGTTGAGGTCCAAATCATTATCTTAGTGGCTATTTATTTTGATCAATATTTTTATTTTTTTCCCCTTTATTCTTTTCATTATCAAATATTTTATGTGACACTTACCATGTATTAAAGGAGATGGGGGGGGAAACTTTTCCTTTTTTACATATGCATGATACCCCTTTACTCATTTATTCCTTAGTTTTCCCCTTTCCCCGGTGGTAAAAAATAAAAGAACATACCTGGAAACTCCGGGTTAAATGAAACTTTGGTTAAAATCTGTGCGCTTTCCCAGAAACACATTTATTTATTAGGGAGAAATTGCATATTTCAATACCCATCTCTCTGCCATTGGGGAGACAACTTGCTTAAGGGGCATGAGAGGGGGTTTTTAATTTTTTTTTTGGGCCCCGGGTTAAACAGGAATAAAAAATTAATCTATTTTTTGGAAAAAGACATTAAGGGGGGTAAACCCCTGCAACGCCCCAGTATAATGGAACATTTCAAGTCAGCTTTTGGGGGAATTACATTCCCCCGGGTTTGATAAAGGGATGAAGGCATCGGGTTTTTTGAAGCTCACAAAGGGGTTTCCAAGCCCTTTAAGGGAGTCCTTCATGCTTTCAAAAAACGGGCCCCGCAAAATTTTCCCCGTTTGTTGACCCCGATGAGAAGAAGTTCAAATAGCTTCAAGAGGGGTTTTGGGAAACCCAAGTGTGAAAAACCCTTGCTAACCCCAACTCGCCCCAACTTAAATTGGGGTTCTTTCAGTGTTGCATTGAAAAAAAGAAAAAACCAGAACAAATTTGCACGCTGTAGCAAAAAGGGCCGCAAAGGGGGGCTTTTAAAGGGGAACTCGTCTCAGCAGAGAGCCCCTTTTTCAACCCCCCTTCGCCCCCCTTTTGGAAAAGGACCCCAATTCAGGCCCCCCGCAGAAGAAAGCTTGAAAAAAGGGTGAAACCATCGGGGTCCTTTAATTTCTTAGGACGTACAACCCTTCCCTTTTCCCAAAAGGGGAAACCCCAGGGCAAGGCATTTTTTTAAAAATTCAAAGAGCTTTTGTTGACATTTTTTTACGTATCCCAAAAAATGGGAGTTTAAATCCCTACCCCGGCACGGCGCCAAAAATTTTGCTCGTGGTATTTCCTTTAAAATTTTTGGGAAAAAAATTTCCAAAAAAAACCCAATCGCACAGTTTAATAGTTTGTAGCACTTCCCCCAAGGGGTTATTCCAAAAAAAAAAGGTTTTTTTTTTGGGAAAAAACTTTATTTTTTTTTTCCCCGGGAAAAAGCTGGGGTAAAATTGAAAATTTAGAGGGGGTTTCCTAAAGAGCACCTCAACTTAGTATAAAGTATGGGGGGTAAACGTAAATGTGATAGGGGGGGTTGATGAATGAAAAAGACGATAAATGATTTTTTAGAAGGCCCTTCAGGATAGCTAGGGGGGGAAAAACGAGAAGGACAAGGGTTTCCCAAAAGCAATTCACTCTATTTTAAAATTTATCCTTACCCAAATTTAAAACTATTTCCAAACACTATGGGTTTGCCTCCTCAATAAAGTTTTTTTGCTAGGCAAAGGGGAAAGATCGTGGGGAGGCCCAAAACTCCTACCGGCCCCGCGCCCTCTTTTTAAAGGGGGCCTTCCCTTTTAAAATTTGGGCCAATAAACAGGGTGGAATAAAAAGACTAGAAAGGTTGTCCCCTCTTGCTAGCTAGCAAAAACAACCCTTTTGCAAAAAGCGAAAACCCAAGGATAAGATGATGTATAAGCACCACACTTACCCAAAAAGTATTACTTTGACTACGTCAAATAATCAAAGCCCCCTAACAGGAAATTGATCGATACAGGAAAGGTCAAAGGGACCCACAACCTTAAATGTAAAGGTTTTAAAAGAGAAAAAGAAATATAACAATACTTATTAGAAATAGTAATCCCGGGAAGTAAATACAAAGTAAGAAAAGGGGAAAGGAAAATTTTTATTAATAAGTTTAAAGTCTTACAAAGAAAGAAAGATACAAAGCTTACCAGATTTCCCCAAAAGACGACTCGGGAAATCCTGAGCACAGCCGACTCAACTTAACTCCCACTCTAGACAAATTTCCTGAACAATCTAAGGAATATAGTTGTGGGCTTCTTTTCATGTTTAGGGGGTGGGAGTGCCCCTCTTTTTACAGTAGGAGGTGGGTAGGGGCCCCCGGGGGCCACCCCGCGACCCGGGCCCTTCCTTTCCTCCCCCCTTGGGTTTAAACCCAAACTTGGAAAACCGCCAAAGGCAGGGAGGGTTTGGTGATCCAATCAAGGGGAAAAAAAGATTTTTATGGGGGTTGGGGGGACCCAAACCCCGACCTAGGGGGGGGTTGGGGCCAAACCGCCCTTTTTGGCCAGGGGGGCCCTCCTCGGCCCCCCCCGGGGGGGGTTGGTCCCATATCAGGGCCCCAATTTGGCCCTTCGGGGGGCCCAAGGGGGGGTGGGCCGCCCCCCCCTTAGGGGTCGGGCCCACCTGGGTTTTTCCCGCTGGGGGGCCCCCCCTGTCAGGGAATTGGGTGTTGATTCTAAGATGGTTTCATTTTTATCTCCTTGATGGGGGGCCCATGAATCCTTGGTGTTTTGCTTGTGAGCCATTGAGAAAAACACAGAGGGGAATCCAGGGGTTGGGAAAATCACTCTTGAGTGCCTCTCTTGGATCAGGGCCGAAGGGGGGAAAGGCCTGAGGGGCCCTTAGGGTGGTCGGTTCGACCCCCTATGTGGTCCCCCCAAGCTCTCCTTTGCTTGTTTTTGCCCTTTCCTGTACTCAAACACCCCATGGAAAAGGTGGAATTGGTTTTTTTAAAATTTTTGCTCATGATGGTTTGTTTTTTCCCTACCCGGAAAGGTTTTGGTGGAAATCATTTTAAGTAAAAAAAAGGGGTTTGGGTCTTTAACTTGTCCCCAAAAAGGCGCCACCCAAAAATTGGTCTTGAAATTTGGGTCAACGCTAGGGCATTTTGCAAAGGATTCCCCCCAACCCAAAGAAGAATGGGCATACCGGGTTTCATGTGCACTATACCATAGGGGAAGAAAGTGCCACGGGGAGAACCCGCCCTAGCTGAAAAGTTTCTTTTTAAAAAAAAAAAACCCCAAAACCCCTGCATTTTGTTTTGTTTGATTTGGGATTTTTGCTTTCCCCCTTTTTTGAGTAAAGTTTTTTCCCTTTTAAAAGCATGGCATGAGCATAAAATAATTTGGGATGGGGGGAAAGGAAAAGTTCAGTAGGGGCTGCCCATATCCACTAAAAAAAGCAGTAAAAGGGGAATTGGGTTTTTTATTAGTAATACGAAACATGAGTTTAAAAAAAGCCCCTTAAATCCCCCCCCCTGTCTTAGGTTTGGTTTGGACCCTAGGCTTGAGATGGATGCACCCGGTATGGAGAAACCCAACCGGACCAGGAAGTAAAACCCCTCACCTTGAAAATGCCAGAAGAGTCATAAATCTTTCAAAACCCTTTTCCCCAGAAATTTGGGGATCATTGTGCAAATGACTTGGCAAATCCATGTTGGGCCCTGAAGAATATCCATTGTGTGTGATTTTTCCAGATGTTTTTTTCCCTGTTTTCCACCAGATCGAGATGTCGAGTTTTGCTATCAAAGTTGGTACCCGGCATGATACCTTACTCGTAGGACATACGAATCCCACCTAATGAGCTAGCAGAGTTTAAAAAAAGGAATTTTAAAAGGGAGTTTTTGGTTTAAAGGCTCTTAAACCCGGTTCATCTCGGGGGGTTGTCCAACATTTTCTTTAAAAAGGGGATAAACCCCAAACAAAAGGGCATGGATTATAGACCACTTAATGCAAAAACGATCAAAAAACCAAATACCCTTTTTCCCACGTATTGATATTTTTTTTCGATCAGTTACCCAAAAACTAAGGTTTTTCTAAGATTTATTTGAGACCCGGGTATCCCCCAAATTAAGATCAACCACAAGATGTACCAAAAACCCGCTTTCCCCAACGAGTATGGGCTTTGGGGGTTATTTGGGGTTTTGTCGTTTGGACTAACAAATGCTCCCCCCTTTATTAAAGTACCTTATGAACCCCGTCTTCATCCCTGAGTTTGGAAAAATTTTTTTGGTTGGTTCCGACGAAAATTTTGATCTACTCGCAGAGTGAACCCGAGCATGCGGAACATCAAAGTGAATTTCTTGCACGGCTAAGAGAACATAAGTTGTATGCCAAGTTTAGTAAGTGTGATTTTTTGGGCTTACTAAAGTACCTTTTTTTTGGGGACATACCCCTTTCTGCTGAGGAAAAACTATTGACCCAAATAAAGTGCAAGGGGTTTAAGGGTTTGGGAAAGCCCCAAACCCTCCGTCCCAAGGTTCATAGTTTTTTGGGTCGGGTTTGGATTTTACCGAATTTTTTTCCCAGATTTTTTCCCAAAGATAGAAAAAACCTTTTTGACCGCTTGTTGAAAAAAGAAAAGGAAGTTTGAATGGACTCTAAAATGGAAGCAGTTTTTTCCTTACCTTAAAAAACTCTACTTATTTCCCAGCCCCTGTTTTGGCGCAAACCAAAACATAACAAACCCTTTTTGGATGTTTTATTTTTGATCCTTTCCGGAAAATAGTTTTTGGTTGGTTTTTATGCAAAAAGGAAAAAAATAATAGCCTTCCCTTTCTAGAAACTCATAAAAAAAAGCAAAACAATCCAAAACATGATCTAGAGTTAGCAGAAAGTGGTACATGTTTAAAGGTATGGAGATTTGGGGAAACATGGTGGATAATTTCCCCCATTTTTTCAGTTTTAAAAGATGGTGATTGCCCAACATTTGAGGTTTCAGTTTGAGGGGCTTATCCAAACCCCTTTGCAAAAGCAAATGTTTTTTTGTTTGTTTTACCCGGCTTGTGGTGTGAGGTGCATCCCTATGACAGGGTCAATGGAATGGAAAAGGTCGATAGGGCTTCCCGTCCCGATGGATTAGAGGGTTTAAAGGGGTTTGGAAGCAGGGTTTGGTTGGGGGACCAGGGGCCCCTTGTGGATTTGGCTTGTGAGGCTAGTATTTGGCACTGGGGGAGGCAGAAAAACACGGAGGGTTGACCATGTCAAACCAAAGTCAAACGGCGACAAAGGGGGTCGAGTGGAGGTTAAGGGGACACAGATCCGACCTGGTGGAGGAAAGGGGTGGCTCGAGTCGAGGGGTTTTGGGTGGTTTGGACCTAAAAAAAATCAGAGGAGGGTTTTCCTTTTTGGGGCCTCAAAAATGGGGTTGGGTATTTGGCCCCAAAGTCCCGGTGACGGTTTCGCGGGGTTTTTTGGGCCCTAAAAAACCCGGACGGGTTTTTCGAGGAAAGCGGGGATCGATGGGCGGAATCCTGGGGGTTCGTCGGGGGACGAAAAACTCCTGGCGGGAAGCGGGGCCGCCCCTTTTCAAATACGGGGGGATTTTTTCTGGGCTTCGATGCAATGCTTGGGCAGGTAGTTCACTAATGTTTTAAAAAGGGGGGTTTTTTTTGGAAAATAGCCAAAGCCGTTTAATTTAGGGGGGGGAAGGGGAAACCCCTCACCCAAATTCTTGAACCCAAAATCATTTCCCCCAACTCTTTCTCTTACCTTCTCTATTTTCATGAGACCCTAGGTTGATTTCCCCAACCTCTGAAGGGAACTTGAGATTTTTCGAGGAATCAAAGGCCGTTTCCCCCGAAAGGGCCAGGGTTTGGCTTTGATTTTTGATCGTGTCCCCTTTTTTTGCTTGGGGTTTTTCAGTTTTGTTTTTGGCTCCCTCATTTTTCCCCGAGTTTGATTTCTTTTTTGTAGGGAGTAGCTCTTGAAAACCCGGGTTTTGAACCAATTTTGTTCGTAAATTTTGGGGAGCATCTTTCCCGGGAAAGGGTTTCTCCTCAAACCTCACGAGTACGTAGATCGGGCGTTTTCCCTTTGGGGTTTTCTTCGTTTTTGAGTTTTTTCCCAAATCTCTTTCCTCCCTTTGCTCAAACCCAAATTGGGGGCGATGATTTTTTTCCGGGAAAAGCCCCCCAACTGCACTAGGATCTTCCTATAAAGTTTGGTTGCAGTTGGTGTTCATTTGTTTGGGTTTGGGAAGATTTGGGGAGTAAAAAAACCATTTTCGGGGGTTTTCGAGTTTTGTTTTAGGAGCTTTTTGGGGACCACCCCCCGGGGTTGGACTTTCCGCTGCCCCAAAACCATAGAAAAGTGGTCCGGGTGGTTTGACTAGCGAACATGTCAAGTAGCGAAGGGTGTCGGCCCCCTTTTGCGTTTTGAGCCCCCGGACCCCTTGCTTTTTTTGGAGCACCCCAACAAGGGGTTTTGGGTTTTTTGGGAAAGAGTGGCCCCGGAATATTTTGAGAGAAATTTGAGGCTCCCATTCCCCCCCCCTTGGTCCCCGTTCTCGGTCCTTCAATTGGTATTAGGCCGTGGGGGAAACTTTCCCCCTTTTTAAACACTTTTTTGATCCCGGGGAAGGGGGAAAGGGGAGCGAGGTGCGGGAAAACCCTTTCCGTTTTTCGATGGAAGAATTTCGCCTTTTGGGAAGGTCGCATGTCCCTTCCCTTAAAGGGGGCTTGATTCGAAAATATGGGGGGTTTTTTTGGGAATGGGGACTAGGGGTTCTTGGACTCGGATCACCAAACTCCATTTTTCGAAACAGAAATAAAACGCAAAGCCCGTGCTTCCTCTTCTCGATTTTTGTCTTTCCCCTGAGTTTGAGGGGGGTTTTTTCGAGTTCACTACGGCAACGAGAAAATCTGGAAAACACTTGTGCAATATCATAGGGAACCCCCTCAGATAAAGCCCAGCCTCTTCAAACATGTACCGTAGGGAGTACGAGAACTTGTTCATTTTGGTCGGCAAATTGTTGAGGGGAAATGTTCCCCTCCCCCCAAAATCTATCGTCAAAAAAGGGAATGCGTGAAAATAAACCAACTTGTTTTTTGATATCAGGAAAATGGCTATAAAAGCTTTTGCTGCCCCTTTGATGGAAGATGTGGGGGATGGGGGTGGGCCATTCGGGAGTCACCGGGGTATGATCCCCTGCCCCCGTGGCCGAGCTGTTCAGAAAAAGCTCAAGCCCCGGGAGATTGCCCACCAGCCCCGGGGCCCAAACCCTTGAGAACCCTTTCAAAACCCACCCAGGGGTTTGGTTTCCGGCCCCCAAAAGGGTGTGTTTTTTTTTTCCCCTTAAACCCCTTCAACCTTTGTTCGTTTTTTGTCTTTGTTCTTGTGATAGAGGAAAAAAGGGGGAAGCATTTGGAGATGATACCCTGGTTTTGGTATCACAAAGTTCCACGGTTTCAAAAACAACCGTTTAAAAACCGACGACTTTGGGGGGCAGGGCCCAAAGGGGGTTGTACCGTTGGGGGTGATGAGGTCACTTCATCGAAAAATGCCCCAAAAAGCGGGCAGGTGATTTTAAACCAAAGGGCCAAAGGGAAAAAGCGCAGCACCCCCTTCGAGGAAAAAGGCACAAGGCCAGAGGCGGCTACAACCGGAGCCCTCAGAAAAGGGTTTGATTAAAAGGGGTAAAGGGCCCAAAGGGCCCCGGCCCTTTTCCTCGCCTCCCCAGTGCTTCGATGCCTCCCCCAACGGGGGCTTTTCCCTGAGCGTTTAAATGGTCAAAGGGGAAAGGTTGGGGAAAAGCTCAATGGCCTCTTTCTACCCCGACCCCAAGCAGGGTTTGGCTTTTGCACCAGGGCGATTGAAGAAGGGGCAGGTCGGGAAGGGAAAGGATGGCCCCGACTTTACCAAACAACCCCGACCCCACCCGAGGTATCAACCCACCATCGAACCCTCTCCCCCCGGGGGTTTTTTAAAAAAGGGTTTCGGACGAACCTTGCTTAGCCCAAAAATGCTTTGCTAAAAAGCGTGCCACTTGTGGGGAACGATTTCAAGAAAATTTTACCTTACCGCTTATGAGCTAGATTTCCCAACCCACAAGTGGGGGTTACCAAGGAGGTAGAGTGCGTTTGCTTGGGGGCCATCCACATGTTTGTCTTGTCACACCCCCGGGAAAAAAGTAGGGCACTCTATTGAGGGTTAGTGGCTAAGGCTGGGCCTAGCTTATTTGGGTGGGGTGCAAGCCCTTGTGAAGGCTTGCGTTCTGAGCGGCATAGAAGGGGGAGTAGGATTGTTGTTTAGAAAAGGCCCCCCCTAATACACAGAGGTCGGATCTTTTTTGGGGGGGTTTTGGGAGCTTGAGATAGCGTCGGGAGACAGGATAAGATGGGGTAGAGGAAAAAAACACATCCCCGGGGGCCCATTTTGAGCTGGTTTCTTCCCCGAAGCCCATTGGGGATGTTGCTTCCCCCAAATGCAAGCGGGCTGGCGATGGAAGTAGGCTTTCCCTATGGGGGGGAAAAGGAGGATAGCATTTTCGGGTTAAAGTTTGGTGAGTGATTTTTTGAGCATGAGTTAAAAACCCCCCCCCCCCCACACCCTCCCAATTTTCCCAAAATTTTTTCCCACACCAAAGCCCTCCCTGAACCTTCCAACCCCCCCTTTAGAGGAGGGTGGGGTTTGGGAAGAGCCAAAAAAACCCAAACCCCCACAAAAAGAAAAGTGTGGATTCCCAAAACCGAACCCCCTTTCCCAAACCCATTTGGACACACTGCCAGACATCTCTAGTGATCCCCCCCTAAGGAAAGCTAGACCCCACCCCCCCCAAAAAGGAGGGGGCCCTTTACCAAGAGTGGGGGAAAGGTTTACCTTTGTGAGTATTGGGGAGGGGAGGGGCCCTTTTTGGGCTATTTTTTGCTTTAAGGAAAAAAGATGACGAGGAAAGTTGAGTTGAACAACCGGGAAAAATGTACCACCCCGAGTTGGAGTGGTAAAAGGGAAAAGTTTAGGGGTTTGAACTTTAGCCCTAGGGGTTTCCAAGGGCCTAAAGGTGCTACCCTTTCAGGAGGCGAGCCACGTGGGTCATCCCCGGCGGGTACCGGCCCTTGCCCCCATATGATTCGGGCCTATGGCGGTGGCTTTACTCCACCCTTCTTTAAAGGGGCCCAAGTTTTCCCTATGTGGGGTCGTTTATTCCCCCGTGGGGCAGGAGTTTTTGGTTTTTCCCCTAACCCTTTTTTTGGGCAAGGGGGGAAAAAAATGGTACCCTTTTACAGTTTACAAACCCCCGGGGGGGGGGTTTTGGTCCTTTTTGCTCCCCCCTATGTTTTTTTTATTGATGTAAAAGGAGGACTGGAGGAGACTTGGCTTGGGGAAAAATTTCGGGGGGGTTTTAAAAGCCATAGGCCCGAAAGTCCCAAGTGGTTCCCAAACCCTCAAACCCCATGCCCACCCCCGAGTACACACTTTTTGGGGAAAAAGAGTAAAGGTAAAGTTGTCTCCCGGGGTCGATCCGAGTCCAATTCGTTTTTTTGTCCTAAAGGATGCTTTTTTTGGTTGCGAATTTGCTTTTTTAACCTTCCCCTGGGTTTTGAAAACCCTTAAAGAGGGGTTTTGGATGTGAGCCTTTAACCCAAACTTTTTTTTTCGGTTTTTGGAAATCTCTTTGGTGATTTGTTTGCGGGGATTTTGCCATTGGGGAAGGTTTTTTTGTGCAGTTTTTTCTATCTTTCCCGGGACCTTCTCGTTGTTTTTTTTCCCCGGTTTTTCCCTTCGGCATTTGGAAGTGGCATACAGTTTTGGGGCATTTGAGTTTTGACTTGCTTGCAAGGTTTTAGCTCAAGGGACCTTATCCAAGGATTCCCCAAAGCTAAATTTTGGAGAAGGTTTTGGGTTTTGGGCCACCCTTGCGGGCTTTGGCAAAAAGGGTTGCCGTTTCCCCAACCTCCTGTGACTGAGATCATGACCACTCGCCCGGCTAATCTTACACTTGGCCCAAGTTGGCCCAGCCGGGTTAGGTGGGAAGGGAGGGAAGTGGTAGGGTGGTTGTAGTCTTTTGATGATTTTTTTAAAGAAAACTCTTGGGTGTTTTTTTTGGGGAGAGTAAGGATTCAATTTTTCCACTTGTGGGGATCTGTTTTGAGTTTACAAAAGGGAGCTCCCAAAAAGGGGGGATGTGGGCTATTGCAGTGACAATGACAAAAAATTTCAAGAATGCTCATTTTGCAACTTTTGTTTTTTCTTTGGGTCTCGATCACCATTTTTTCCTCACCTAAAAAACCCCCCCCCCATTTCAAAACGGTTTTTTGTTGAGCGAAAAAATTTGGGCCCTTTGTTGAGAGGGGCCGGGGAACGAGCCTAAAGAAAATTAGACTCCTAGGCGGTATTCCCCCCGAAATTTCTTTTTTGCTTTGCTATTTTTCCCTTTCACATTTTTCTCCGAGCTTTCATGAAAAAAGACTTTTTTATGAGTTGGGGATTTGGGAGACCCCCCAAGGAAAGGCCCACCTATGGGTTTTTCGGGTGTAGGTGCAAAAATCCTCAAAAAGGCGGGAAAGGGGCTGGAAAAATTTGAATCACAGTCTTTGACGGTATCTTTTTTTGGGTTTTATTCACTCACTCTCGCCCTTTATCATGCATTTAAACCCTTGGGGACTAACCGAGTGAGGGAGCTTGGGGAAAATTCCCTTTCGATGAACTAGGGCCCTATTTTTCCACCCCCTTTTGGAGCTTACAGGTGATGATGAGGTGAACACTAGCATTTTTTGGAGGAGGAGCGGGACAATGCCGTTTGGGGGTGACCCCGACCCGACCCAGGCTCCCCCAGCCCCCTGTGACGTCCACTTCGGCTAAAAGGTCCCGCCCCAATTTTTTTTCCTCAACATGGGGGCCGTTTCAAAGGGGCTTCCTTAGTCCATGTGATGAGGACATAAAACCCGGCTTAGTTTTATGACCATCCCAAACCCACTTCATCCCCAAAGGGGAAAACCATTCTTATGAGGTTTATGTTTTGTTACTTTTGGATAAATTTTGGGTGCTGCCCCTATGAAGTGTGTTTTTTTTCCCTTTTTCCCGGGAATTGCTTCCCAGGATAAAGGAAGGCTTAATTGCATATGGAAAAGCTTTGGAGGGCCCCTTAAGTTAAATTGGGGGACCAAACCCAAAGTGTTTCCTAACTTTTCTCCACCAGGCCACCACGTCAAAAAGGTTTCCAGGAAAACAAAGAGTCCAAGTCCAACACTTTGGGGGAAAGGGTTTTCAATTCAAAATGAAAGAAGATCCAAACTTGCGACGGTTCCCCCGCTTCAAAAGGATTTCCGATTGGGCTTTCTAGCTTTTTTTGGGAAAGCTTATCGTCTCTTTCCCAATGGGCCCGGACCTTTCCTATATCCTATCAGATGCGTGCCCCAGTAGAAAATTTTAATACCGAGTTTCATTTCTCCCCAACGGTGCTGCGTCACCCTTTTTTGGGCCGATCCCCGTGAAAAAAATTTGATTTCCCATTGGGGGTCATCCTGGGGTTGTAGGACGACACTAGGACCCTTGTGGTCTTTCCTCCTCCCCCTTATACCCCCCTGGAGGGGCCGCCACAAAAGTTTGGGTTTTTTTTTCGATAAAAAGTTTATTGCTGCAAATTTCCTTGTAGCCCGGGGTTGTGCGACTAGCCCACCCGGTTCTATTTGTTTTGGAACCCCCCTTTAAAGGGTTATCACATTGATCCTTCATCTCTTTATTTGCAATTGAGTGCTTGTTCTATTTGTTCTTGTTTGGGTTCTTCGATTGCTTGCAGGAAAACCCTAGGGGTTTTGGTTTGGGGTTGTGACCCCAAGTTTCGTGAGAAACCGCGGGATTTGGTGAAATCGTTTCGCTAAGGACCCAAGCCCCCCCCCCCCCCCTTGGAGGGTTGTAGTCGGACCGGAACTCTTCTAGTCAAATGTAGTTTTTCTATCTCCACCGAAAATCGGGACACCCACACACCATAATTTGGTATTCAGGCAGGTTTTCATCGGTGAAAGATTTCATTTTGTTTTTTAATTTCCTATAGCCCAAAAAAAGCCAAAAAAAAAAATAGTGGATTCTTTTTCCCCAATGATCCCTAGCCCTTTTGGGGTTCTACAGTACTGTTTAAATTTAAGGTTTTTTGAGTTTGGTTTAATGGGTTGGTCGTTTGCGGGTTTTAGGGTTAGGCTTTTAGGTTTCGGTTTTTTTGTCACGTTTCGTCACTATCATTTTTTCCACTGCCATATATATATTATAGGGGTTTGCCATCCCACCACGATACACATTCATACAAAATTTATATCCCTTTGCAATCATTGTTCATATACTTTTTCCCTCCCTATACCCATCCCCAAATTTTTTTTTTTAAAAAAAAAGTAAAAATTGGTTTTGGAAACACAAATAAAATCTGCCTTGCTATTTCTTTTCTTGTTTTTTCCCCTAAAAAAAAATTTGAAACATTTTGTAAATTGCTTTACCCGAAAAACTGATTTGTTAAGATTCAGATTCCTTTCTAGTTGTGCAAAGTAAAAGAAAAAAAATAAAAAATAGAAAGAAAAGAAAAAAAAAAAAAAAAGAGGGAAAAAAGGAAAGAGAAAAAAAAAAAAAAAAAAAAAGAGAGGAAAGGGAAAAAAAGGAGGGGTGTGCTTTTTCTTGTGCCTTTTTCCCCCTATACCGTGACTTATTTGTGTCTAGGCTCGCGTCTCTAAACACGGTCTAGCCTAGGGCCCGCACCGGGAACTTGTTTTTTAACGATTTTCAAATTTGCTTTTTTACTAATGTGGTGTAGTACTTCCCTTTTCATTTTATTGTTTTTGCCCCCCCTATAGCTCCACTTTTCCGGGGTACAGCTTTACAGGGTTGTTGCTGGGGGTATCGAAAACACTACTTCCAGGGTTTCCCCCTTGTTGGGTTTTTTGCCACCTCTTGTTTTGCTTGGTAAGAACTTTTTAAGAATTTGTTTTATCAAGTTGGGGTTTTTTTTAGAGGGAAAATTTCAAAACCACATCCTACTATTGATAGGAACATAAATTTTATTTTGTTGTTTCTTTTATCTCCTATTTATGGAGGGAAACTTTTTTGGAAAAAGGGAATGATCAGGTTGCCCTATTCTAACCCCTTTGCTAAAGATGTGGCAATTGATAGCCATGCTTCTATGGGTATGGGATGTTCTTAATGAACCAAAATTTCCCCACCTTTTTTTTGGGAAAAAAAACTATGACCCCATGCAATATTGAATGGGGGTTAAATGTAAAAAATGAATTTAAAAACTATTATCTATCTGAAAAAAAAAGGTTTTTTTTTTTTTTTTTTTTTTTTTTTTTTTTTTTTTTTTTTTTAAAATTGCTTCAAATGTTCCCTTATTTAAATATGCTTTAACTGAGGAAACACCTTTTTTAATTTTTTTTTTCTAATGCCCCCCCCAATCATGGAAAGATATGAAAAACATTTTAGAGATTTTTTTGTTCCTAGCTATTTTTTTAAATTTTTTTATGGAAAAATTGGGAATCTTTAAAACAAAAAAAACAAAACGTAGCAGAATACTTGGAAAGAAATAAAAATTTTGGGTTTTCTCGTTGTTTGGGTTTGAAAAAAAATGAGTTTCTAGAAAAATAAATTTTTGCAAAGGGTCTTAACATGCAAATTCAGAATATTTTTGTTGATAAAAATTATGAAACTTTTGATGGTTGTTTTGTCTTGCTTGGATTCTGAAATGACTCTAAAAAAGGGTCTCACAAATTCTATAGCAGAAGTATTTTCCCTATTACTAATAATTTGGGAAAAGTAGATGACAATATCAAATAGACATTGATCAAAATTTTAGATAGGAGGGTGAAACATTTGAAAAAAACAGGAAACTGGTACACATTAAAAACCCTTTGGGAAGAGCAAACCCAAAAGGTTTAAAAGGGAGAAATTTAAAAAATAAATCAAAGGGGAGCATACTTTAGGAAGGGAAATTTTCATTTGGCCACTAATTTATGATTTTTTAGATCAATTTAATTGTGGAACCCCTCGCCCGATTTTCCTTTTTTCCCCACTTTCATAAAGCTTGATATTCCATTGGAAAAAAAAAAGGGAAAAGTTTTTGTGATAATGAAAATTTCTTTATCCAAAAAACAACTACCGGAAAAAAAGCTAAAAATTCTTTAAAACAAGAGGCTGGAAATTTACAAAATTGTTCATATTGTAAATGAAAAAGAAGAAATTCAATTTTTTTCATCTTTACATACAATAGGGTACATTTAGTTTTATGATCTTTGTGAGCTTTGTATTTGCGAATAAACTATTGGGAGATTTAAATTTTTCATGTTCTTCTAATTTTTAGGTTTTCCCTGTATTGGAAAAAATTTTTTTTTTAAAGAGGAGTATATGGTTACATCGAATTTACATTTGCCCCAGTTTTTTGCAATTTTTCTTTTTTTGTGAAAAAAATGTGATCAATTAAAAGTAGGGAATAATTTTTTAAAAATCCATGTCGAGCTTTTTTCTAATTTTTTATGCCAAAAAAAGGATTTGCAAACAAGAAAGGGGGCCCCGGTTTTTCTTTTACCTAACCACATTCTTCCCAAAAGTTTGTCAAACCGAGGGCGGTTTGCTGTCAAAAAGGGAAATGATGAGGACATCACCGGGTTAAATTTTTACCATGCCCCCTTCTATACCCAAAGGGGAAAACCCTTTTTATGGTTTATATTGTTTTCCCTTTTATGAATGGGTGCTGCACTATGAAATGTGTATGTTTTCAAAATTTTTAAATTCTTAAATTGGGTCCAAGGAAGGGTTAGATTTCAAAATGGAAAGCATGGATGGTCAATGAAGTTGATTGGGGGCCAAAACCAAATGTTTCCCAACGTTTCCACCAGGCCCCCCAAAGTCAAAATTGGATCCAAGGAAAAAAAGAGCCCAAATCCAACAAAAGTTTTGGAAAATTCAATTCAGACTCAGAAGAGTCCAAAAATTGCGACGGTTGTTACCCACTTCATAGGACTCCGATTGGGGCGTTCTGCACTTTTTTTTAAAACTTATTTAAATCTACTTTCCAATGGGTCCCCGGGCTCATACCCATATCCCAAAACAGATGCGTGCGCATTTGAAATTAATACCGAGTCTTTTTTGCCAACGGTCTGGGTCACCCTTGTGGTCGTCCCCCCTCCCCTTATTCCCCCTAGAGCCGCCACAACAGATTGGGGGTTTTTTTTTAGGAAAAATTTAGCTGCTTTCCCACTTCCTTGTAGACCGTGTGTCGAATAGGGCCATCCCTTTTAAATTGATTTGGAACCCCACCTTCATGTGTATCACATCTAATTTCCTTATCCCCTTTTTTGCAATTTAGTGCTTGTTTTTTCTTGTTCTTGCTTGTTCTTCGATTGCTTGCGGAAATTAAAACCCCAAATGGTTTTTGGGGGTTGTGATCCCCCAAAATCGGAGCAACCGCTGGTTTTGGTGTAAAAGATCGCTAAGGCGTAGCGTCCTTGGAAGGTTGTAGTCGGATCGTGAAATTTTCTCCCGTCAAAACGTTTTTTTTTTCTATCTCCACCCCCAAAGACCGGGCACCCCACACATCATCCAAAGCCCTTGCACCTGAGGGGCTCCCGGGTGCGTCGAGGGGGAGGCCACTTCCCAGGCAGGCTCCGCGCCACATCCAGTGGGAGCACCCCCCGGAAGAACATCATCGGGGATAAATTTAAGCGATCCCGGTCCAGGGCCCATCTCTTTTCACTTTGCCCTTCGTCTTTTTTAGCTTCCTTTGACCCCGAGATGTTGGGCAAAGCTTTTTATGGATCCCGGGTTGGGTTAAAGCCATGCATGAGGAGTTAGAAAACTTTGAGTTTAAAACCCGTTTTGGGGCTTAGTTTCCTCCCCCTAGTTGCCACCCCCCTAGGGACCAAAAGGGTTTTTTAAAAATAAACAAAGGGGGAAAATTTTGGGGGTAGGCGCAACAAGGCTTTGGTTTGGTAGTCAAGGCTTTTTGGGAAAAAGGGGGGGAAAAGGGCTATGAGGGAAAAACCTTTTCTCCCCTTTGCTCGTTTAGAAAACCATTAGAATTTCCCTTTTTGCTTTTGCGGCTTCTAAGGGTTTTAAAATTTTTTAAATGGACGTTAAAAGTGCTTTCTTAACAGGGACATTGAGGAGGAAATTTATGTTAAAAACCCCCGTTTTGAAAATCCCCAAATTTACAAAAACCCTGTTTTTTAAAATTCACAAAGCTTTGGGATGGTTTGAAACAAAACCCCCAGGCATGGTTTTGATAGATTGCGAACCTTCTTTCTAGCTAAGGGTTTAAAAAAGGGATCTTGATAAACCCTTGTTTTTTTCCCCAAGCCCAAAGCAAAGACACTCCCCCTTGGGCCAAATATAGGGATGATATCATTTTGGTGGTTTTTCTCAGGTCTTTTGCCAAGTTTGCAGATTTAAAGAGCAGGGGAAATTTTAGATGAGGGATGATGGGAGAATTTTCCCTTTTTTCTTGGGGTGCAAAACAAGCAAACCCCAGAAGGGACGTTTGTGCACCAAAAGGGAAATACACGAAGGGAAACTTGAAGAAGTTTTACAAGGGTGAGGCAAAACCTTCCCTTTTTTTGCGCCCGGTTTTTGATTTCGGGGCCTTGGATGAGAGAGGAAGGAGAGGGGGTGGAATAGAAAGGGTACCGTTTTTAAATGGTCGGGTCGCTCCTAGTACCTGACGGGGACCCGGCCGGACATTCAGTCCGTTTGTCCCGCTTGTGTGCTCCCCCTTTCCCGGCGGGCACCACGGACACGCAAAAAGAAGGCAGTTTTTAAAGCCCTCGAAGGTTTCTTGCGCTTTTTATCCCGAATTTGCACTTTGGGTTTTTACCTCCCCTCTTATGCTTTTGGGGTTTTTTTGATGCCACTTTGCCGGGTTTCCCTCTTGATCGGAAGTCCACTTCAGGGAAATTGCCAGTTTCTTTTAGTCTTCTCTTGTGTCTTGGTCTTCTCGCAAATAGTCTAAACTGGCACAGTCGACGTTTCGGAATGGGGTCGTTTCTGCGGGGTTTGCTGTTGCTCACAGTTGCTTTGGATGATTTTTTTTTTTTTTTAAATTTGAAAGGGTTTCGGTTTGATTAAATAAAAATGCCCCTCTGCTTTGTGGGAGCACAGTGCCATTAGTTGGGCCAAAAAACCCATGCTTCATTCTTAAAACCCAAAAATATTGATGTTCATTTCATTTTTGAAAAGACCCCTATGAGAAGGGCGACATTTTACCTCCGGGGAAGTCCCAACCCAAAAACCCGCTTTTCGGATATTTTTCACAAAAAACCCCTCGATCAAACGTGTTTTCTTGCCTTCGGGGGGAGTTGGGTTTTTTGTGTTTCCCCTTTTAGGGGTTTTGGGGGAAAACCTTTTTTGTATTTTTAGTTCCTTTTTGGTTTTTTATTTGTCTTTTCTTTTGGGGTCTTTTTAGCTTTTTATTTTGGTTTTTCATTTTTTTTTCATTGGGATTTTTAAAAGTTCCCTTTTTAAAAATTTATACCCATAGCCCCATAATGAAACTATCTCGGGTTTGGGGGTGTTTTTTGTGTCTAAAAATGTTTTCCCTTTCTTTTGAAATTTTTTATCTCATGATATTGGGAAAAGCTTTTTAAATTTGAAAAGCTTTAAAACAAACTTAAAATTCCCCCTGTCACCTCTGAAAAGGCACTAGCTTGTGTACCCTTTTTAAGATTCCCTTCTTGCCTGTTTTGTATATAGCTTGTTTAAAAAAAGGCTCTTCATTGCTTCCATTCACTTCTTTGAAGGGACCCTGATTAAAATTGATTTTTAAAAAGAAAAAACTCTTTTTTAAAAAAATTTTTTGAATTGAAAAGATCGAGTTGGGTTCGCATTGTGGCACTTCACCTGTTTTTGAGACTGCTTCCCCTTTTGGGGGGGAACTTTAGCGGTGTTGTGTTTTGAAACCAAAAAAGGGGTTTTTGTCAAGTCCTTTTACTTTTTGCCCGGTTTTGGGAAAATAGTGGCTATCATTTGCTTACAACCCCTCCCCATACAACCCTTTAAAAAAGCCTTAAAAAATGAAAATTTTGGGTGCAAAAAATCTGAAATTGAAAAAAATTTTTCAGTTGGGGGCTTGGCTTTTTTTTTATTTAATTTGGGTAGGGATAAATTTTAAATTGCAAAACAAGAATGCAATTTAGATTGATCCTACTTTTTTTGCCAGTCTAAATTTTCTCTAGGGGGTGATTAACCCCCTTTTTCTGCTCTTTCCTTTTATTTTCTCTCTAAATAGCTTCTAAAATGATTTTTTGCCAACGGGGTCTTTGTTAGGCACGTAGAGCTTTTCCCATTTCACAGGATAAAATCACTTAGAGCACTTTTCATTTTTTTTAAACCCCTAAGTAATGAAGCTCTTTGCACTATTTGGGATAACATGGCCCTTTTTTAGAAAAAAAACTTGAGTCTTGAGCTTTTATGAGCTTCATGTGTCAAAAAGGGGGAGTTTTGATCAAGGGGGGATTTTATGCGTTGTGGGCCCCTTTTTTGTCCCTCCTTTGGGGTTTTAAATTTGTATTTGGGGAAATCTTTTGCTTTAAAGGCAGTTTGGTTCTATGTGGCCTTTTGAGCTTTGACAGGTTTTGATTGGGTTTTTGAGCTTCTTTTGGTAAATTTGGGATCTTGTTTTTTCCCAGCGGGGTTGAGCCTTTTTTTTCCCCCCTTTCTTTTAGGGCAAACTTTTTTTTGCTTGGTTGCGACGGGGCCGTTTCCCCTGCTTTGGGAACCCAAATTTTTGGGAAACCTTTGTTCTCTAAGTTACCCCCTTTTGGCTTTCTTAGCTTTTTGGTCATTTGGGAGCTTTACCTTGTGGCTCAAATCTGAAATGCACCCTTTTGTTGGGCAAAGCACTTCCCTCAAGGGGGAGATTGCGAACCCATGGTTTGGATAAGTACCAGGGGTGTTCAGAAATTTTATGATGGGGTTTGGGCCCAAAATTTGAGGTTTTTAGTTTGAGTGGCTTATCCTAACCCTTTTCGAAAGCAAATGTGTGCCCTGTCTATCGGCTTGGGGGTGTGCAGGTGCTCTGCTTAGTGACAGGGAATGGCGTGGAGAAAGTCGAGTAGAGGCTTGTCGTGTGAAAGGACTTTTGGGGCGATGAAGGGGGGAAAACGGGGGGTCGGACTGAAGGGGCCGGGGGCCGGCCCGGGCTAGCTTTTTTGGGGGGGTATTTTGGGCACCGCAAAGTTGGGCGAGAAGACATGGAGGTTTGGGCCAAGTCGACCAGTAAACGGTGGAAAAGAGCGGGCGGCGAAGGGCCCTGGGACTCAGAGTTTCCCACCGGGGGAGGACAAGGTGGGTCGGTCGAAAGGGTTTTGGGGGTTTGGGCCTCAAAACCATCGGGGGACGGTTTCCCCAGTTTTGGGGCCCCCAAAAAATCGGGGTTCGGTAGTTTAGCCCAAAGCTACCGGGGACGGGTTTTTGCGGGTTTGGGCCTCAAAACCCGGGCGGAGCTTCCCAGGAAACTTTTGGGTGGCCCGGGGCGAAATCCCGGGGGTTTTCGTCCCAGGCGACACAAAAATCCCGGCAGGGAAAGGGGGGGGTCCATTCAAAATTTCAGGAGATATTTTCCCCGGGGCTTGGACGGGAAAGCTTTTGGGAGGTAGTTCACTCATTTTATTAAGGGGGGTCTTTGGGAAAAAAACCAAAGCCCGATAAGTAGGGGGGGTGAAAGGGGGAAACCCCCATCCCCTCTCTTGAACCCCCAATCATCTCCCCCAAATCTTCTCTACACCTCTCTAGTTTTATAGATCCCCCGGGGGGATTTCACCAACCCTGTAAGAATTGGATTGTTGCAGGGAAACGGAGGGCGTATCCCCCGTAAGCCAGGGGGGTTTGATTTCCCCGTTCGTGTCCCCCTTTTTCGTGTGTTTTTTTGCGTTTTTTCTTTTGCTCCCTCTTTTTTCCCCGAGTTTATTTCTCTTTGGGAGGGAGTAAACTCTTGCAAATCCGTTTGAACCAAGTTGTTCATAATCGTTTGGAGGGCCCTTTTGGGATGAAAAAGGGGTTTTTCCCCCAAACCCCACGAGGGGTTTAAACGGGCGTTTCTTTTTTTGGGGTTTTTTGTTCTTGAGCTTTTCCCCCAAATCTCTTCTTTCCCCCTTTTCTCTAAGCCAAATTTAGCGTGTTTCTTCGGGATAAACTCCCCAACGGGACTAGGAAAATGCCTTTCAAAGTTTGGTTGCCAAATTGGTGTCATTTGTTTGGGGTTTTGGGAAAATTTGGCCCGGTGAAAACCATTTTCGGGGTTTCGGGTTTTTTGCCAGGAGCATAAAGGAAACCCCCCTCCGGACGACTTTCCCCCAGCTCCGGGGGCCCAAAACAAATGGGGCTGGTGGTCTTTTACCGTTTAAAGTCAAACAGCGAAGGGGGTCATACCCCCTTGCGTTTTGAGCTCCCCGGCCAATGCAAGTGTCCGGTGGTCTTTGTCCTTTAAATCCAAAACCCCGCGGGCGAACCAAAAACCCCTTTAGTCCCACGGGGCAGTTTCCCATGGTCTGGTCCCGGGGGCGGGTGCATACTGTTTTTTTTTTGGCTGAGGGCGGAAGACAAACCGGGGTCGCGTCGGGAAAAGCCGGGGGTTTTCGTTTCCCAAGCTTGGGTTTTTACTGTGTCTTTTGTTCCCCCTTTTTGAGTGTCCAACGGGCCAAAGGGGTCGGATAGTACCCGGGCTAAGCCAAACGGGCCACTTCCCTTGGGGCCCCGAGGGTCTGTTGAAAATAGTCGGAGGTTGCGTTTTGCCTATTTTTCCTAGGTTCTTGCCTCTTTTTTCCTTTGGGGGCGGGTAACCCATTTTTTGAGGTTTCCGGGGAGTTTTCCCCCCAGGTGACTCTCGTTTTTTTCCCATTTTGTCTGAATCCCCGCTTTCGTTGCTCCGGGGGGGGTTTAAACACCCAACAACGGGTTTTTGGGTTTTGGGAAAAGTGGCCCCAATATTTTAGAGAAATTTTAGGCTCCCTTTTTTTTCCCCCCCCTGGTTCGCCCTTTTTCGGTCCCTTTAGAGGGAATTTCCTTCTTGGTAACGTATGGCATACTTATACAGATCACAAGATCTCAAGTATATCTTTTTCAACCAGAGTTTTAACATGAAAAACAAAGAGGGTTAAAAAATAATCAAAGGGTTACAAAACTTGAGGTTTATTTCACCCAAAAGGGAAACTAATTTTAAAATAGTTGATGCCTTGAGCAGGAAGTCGCCTATCACCTTGTGCAAAACCCCCTTGGGAAGATGGGGGGTTTTAAATTGTTTCATCCCTTTTGCTTTACAAACTCTCAGGGCAATTGGGGTTTTCCCTTGGGGGGGAAGATCATAGAAAGGGAGAAAAAAAGATGTGGGGGGTTCCCTATCAAAAAAAAGATGAAAAACAAAGGCTCACAGTGTTTAGGATTGTGAAAAATAGAATCCTTTTGGGTTTGAGATCGTCTTGTCAAAGCCTAAAGATAAAGGTTTTTAGAAACCAGTTTTTAGGGGAAAAACATTCCCCTAAGTATCTATCATCCAGGCAGTAGCAAGATGTTTTCATGATCTAAAGCAACATTTTTGGTGGAAAAAAGCGAAAAAGAAATTTTCCCCCTTTGTGGCAAGATTTTATGTATGTTTTTAGGGGAAAACGTTTACTTTTGAAACCCCCTCGACTCTTTTTCAACCTTTTTTCGTTTTGGTGGAAAAAGGGAAAAATTTAGTAAAGAATTTATCTAGGGCTCCCCCCTACTCAAAAGGGTTTTTGACTCAAAAAGGGGGGGTCGGGGGGATCGGCTAAAGAAGTCAACTCACTTCATACTGGTTTGCACCAAAATAGCCTTTTTAATATGCAAAGATGTAAAATCGCTCACATAGTTTGTTTGTATGGTTTTTCTAAGGGAAAAATTGGGGTCAGTAGAGGACCGCGGGGATATAGCTCGTTTTTGGGAAAAAATCTTTATAAGCAGCTTGGAAATAATTATCTGTAGTTTGGGATATCATCCCCAAACTTCAGGCAAACAGAAAGAGTTTTTAATAGTTCTCAAAAAAATCCTTTTGAGCATGTGGAATCTTCCCAAAGGACTTGGAGAGTTTTGGGTTTTTTTTGGCAGAATTCCGTACAATAATAGCTATCAAGAGAGTTTTTTCAGATGGGTTTCCCTTTTAAGCTTTGTATGGTAAATTTTGTTTGGGGCCCCTCCTTTGGGTTTTTAACCAGGTAAAGAAGTACCCCTGGGAAAAAACTTTGTCAAGAAGCCGAAGATAAAGTTGAATCAAAACAAGAGGCATATGCGGCAGCTTTTTGTCGAGACAGAAAAAATTTTGCAGACAAGAGGAGGGAAAACCCCTTGCGTTCGAAGGTGGGTGACTATGTGTACTTGAAATATCAACCCAGAAGGGGGGACAAAGGTTTTTGGGGTTAAAAGAAAGCTTTCTCCCAAAATATGTGGGATCGGGATGAATCATTGAAGAAGCGGAAAAGTAGCTTTTAAGCTGTTGTTAACCTGAGATGGGAGCATCTTCAATGTCTTTTTATGTATCCCCGGGTTTAAAAAGTGTTTTTAGAGTCCCCCCAAAAAACAGTGGAACCCGCAGGGGCTGAAGCCTTCAGTAGACTTGGGCTTTCGAAGAAAAACCCATCAACCCTTTATGGAAAACTAATGAAAAAGTAACTCGAAACAAAATTATCAAGTTTTACAAAAATAATTTTGGAACAATCAAAAATGAACGAGATGCCTTTCTTTTGAAAGGGGAAAAACTACCTTAAAGGGAAATCACCCTACTTTCTATGAAAAATTAAGTCCCCCCTTTCCCAAAACCCCGGGATGAGATTTTTTTAAAGGGGGGAAAGGGGTATAACACCCTAGGGTTAAGGATCATTTTCATACATTTATGAGCATGGCCCCAAGCTCATTGCATTTTTTGCATTCATAAGATCAATGAAATGGGTAAAACCCTAGTGATCACCTTGTTTTTTTATGTTTGTTGTGTTTAAACCCACATTAGCTTTGAGGGAAGTTATGCTTGTATAACCAAGTGCTTGTTTTTTTTGATCAATAATAATTTAAACCCAGGCATACTTAGGGGGCAAATGGAACCATGTTCATGAGTTTTTGATCAAGTAAAATTTTGCCTTTCTAGGGGTTTTTTCTTCATGTTACCCAGGGAAACCCTTTTTTTTTGAATTAACTAATCAACATTGGGTAATGACTTTGCAGGGCAGAGTGGGGTTTAAGGGAAAAATTTTAGAGGAAATTTATAAGGAACAAAAATTTTTTTAAACCCCCAAGAGGGGATTTGGGGCCCTAACATACTCTAAATTTGGGCCCTTTTTAAGGGAGAATTGGGGGCTGTTTTTGGGTTCAAGAAATCGCCCAAGTCAAAACTGACTTTTAGTTTGAAAGACCCATGTTTGAATGCTTATAGTTTTTAAAAACTAGGGGAATTTCAACTGAAAAAAAATTTTCATCATAAATTTAAATTGGCAAAAAGCTCTATCAAAAGGTGTAAATTTGGGTTTAAGTTAGGTTTTTTCAGTGATTAGGAAAACTAATCACCTTCCCAAAAAAGGTTTGTTCCCCCAAACACCCTGAAACGGGTTTTTGAACGGGGGGAGAGCGCCCCCGCGCCACCCCGGTGGCCGGAAACGATCCAGACTCTGGCACCGCATGGGGAGCCCCTTCAACCCGGGAGGAGGCCCGCGCCGTCCGCGCCTTTTGGGAAAACCGCACACTTTCCCGCGTCCGACCACACTCAGGGGTTTGTTTCCCCACTCTCCCCCCTCTCCTCTTGCTTTTAAACCGGGGGAGCGCAGCCCGCGGCCCTTGCCCCAGATGGGCACCGTCGCTAATCCAAACCCCACCAACACCCTGCCCTTTCCTTTCCAAAAACCCGCCCCGCATCGCCTTGCTCTGCTCCACCCTTTTGCACCCCTCGGTTGGGGGCAAAAAACCGAATTGGTGAAACCCCCGAAAATGCTTGCCCCAGCTCCATGGCTGCGGGACCTCCCCCACAGGGAGCGGGCGCCGTGGGGGGGACCCCAAAACCCGCCTCTCCCCCTCTTCTAAATCTGTATGTGGTACCTAAAAGGGGCGTAGAAAATCATGTGGAGTCGTTGATGCTTTTAGGGTTAAGGTTTGCCCCAACGGGGGTCTCCCCCCGCGCAAGGGCTTGGCACCCGCAATGCCGGCGAGGTTCACGGGGGGTCACCAGCGCCTCTCAAATCCCTTTTGGGGTAGCGTTAGGGGTTTGTTGGTTGGCTCGTAGTTTGTTTTGGTTTGGGGTTTCCCTTTTTGGGAAAATGATTACGGCCCCCCGCCGCCCGGGAAAGGCCGAGTCCCTTTCTGCCGGATCTCACCCCCGTGCCGTGTGCATGTGGCCAAACTCATTTCAGGGTTTCAAAGGGCCCAAACTAGGCCAGATTTTTATTAAATTTTCAGATCTCAAAGAAAAATGGTTTTACTTTTGGGAATACCTTTGGCTAGTTATTTTTTTTTCAGAAGATAGTGTGTAGTGACTTTCTCGTGCCCCCGCAAGGCACGAATGAAGAAGCAGGTCCTGTCCCAAATGGTGGTATGGACCCTTTAAACCCCCACGTCGTTCCCACCCCTGATCGGGGGAAAGGGGAAGATCAAAACTAGTGTCAAAGAAGAGGAAAAGGCCATTGATGGATTCCCGCGTCAGTAGTTGCATTTTTACGGTTTAGGCAAACAGAGATTGCCGAGCAGGGTGGACGCGCCCAGTTTTTAGGGTAGATCTTTTCCCCGCCCGGGGGGCGGGGGCATGAGTCCCCGCTTAGGAGAGCCCGAGAAGAGCCCCCAAAGTCCAAACCCCTCAGGTTTCTAAGGGTTTAGCAGGTGAGAACCTAAGCAGACAATGCCCCAGGGCTTCTTTCCCTCCAGGGGCTAAAAGGCCAATTTGTCATGTGCCTCGGGGGTCGGAGCCTCCCCCTAGGGCCCCATGGTCCACAGGGCAAAAAAAACCTCCTCCACGTCTTCGTTTTCCCTGACCCAGTGAGGTATGTGGGGATATTTCCTCGGCATATCCCCAAAGGGCCCTTTTGGGCCGCCGACCCGGAGATGGGCCCGCCTTTCAAGGCCTTGCCCCAAAGGACTAGTCCCCCCGCTCGCTAAGGACCCGAAAAAGTCTTGCTCGCCAAGGGGAAAATCCTAGTAGTAGACTCGGATCCCTTTCCAAAAGGGGAACCCATCGAAAACTGTTAGGATATTGAAATTGTAACCCCCGCTACTATATAAAGGGGAGCAGGGGAACCCCCCCCAAAAACCCCTCTCAAAAACCTCTCTCAGATACTTAAAATTTTTGTAACCAATACGCAAGATCAATCCAGCCACCAAAAAAAAACACCGAAATGGGATTAAAAGGCGAATTGTCGGCCTTTAAACCCGTATAAAAACACCATTCTTTTCCCCTCTCTGTGTTACGCTGTTTGCTGTCGCCCACCTCCGCCTTTCAATCTACTACCCTAGGGGCCCCCCAGGTTGACTGCGACACAAAATTTTGTCGACGTTGGGGACGCCAGGTAGAGGGTGTTGGCGGGCAACTCCCTGCTCGGGCAAGTGGTCACCTTCCCGGGGAAACGATGGGCCTTCCCGCGCCCCGGGACCCTTTCTCCAGATCGGATTAGGGCCTTTGGGCCGCGGATCCGTGCCATGCAGGGCAAAAACGTGCTGCCTTTTTCCCAACATTTGCCTTCCTTCCCCCACGTCGGGCCCCGCCATGCCAAAAATACCCCAAAACCCCGTAAGGCGCAAGGGATCGAAAGACCTGTTTGAGGCCCTCGGTCGCCCAACCCCCCGGCCCAAACCCACTGCATCGACCTCGTCCAGGGGGCAAAGACCCCCGACTGCCCCGGGCCCCCATGGGCCGGACCACGCCGCCCCCCCCGGGCCCTGCCGAAGAAGGGGGCCAACGATGACCAGGGACACCCGCCCCTCTCCCAAAAATGCCCAAAGGGCCCCGTAATTTAAACCGATGTTTTCCAAACCCTCAAATTTTACCCCCTTTTCCACGACTTTTCCCACCCGGCAATGTCCCTCGAAAGGGACGGTTTTTGTAGACTCCCTCGCCACCACAGGCCTGAAAACCCCATTCTCTGGATCGACCCAAGACTTTCCAGAGTTCCCCCAGGGTTTGGGGGGGGGATTTTTTAAATTTCCATCGACAGCACTCCCCCCGACAATTGGGCGGAGGCCGGGTTTGTACGCAAAAAGAGCAACGCAACACCGAGGCACACAAGACACGAACGGGGGCGCATCGAGCAAGAGAACGAGATGAGGGCGCCCGCGAAAGCGGGAAAGACTTGCACATGAAAGCGCGGAAAAGGGGACCCGAGAAACGAGGTTTGCATGCCAGGGTGCAAATTTCCCCCCCCCCGATTTGACCCGATAGGAAAAGTTTTAAGGAAAAACCAAAACCCCCAAACACCCAAATTTGGGCCCCAGCAACCCCGCGAACTTTTCCAAACTCCCCCCATGACAGAAGGCGAGAAGATAGAAGGGCCCCTCTCATGGCAGCGTGGCCTAGGTAAACAAAGCGGGTCGCCCAACTAATTCTTGACCAGTCCCCCCCAAAAAAAACCACTCCAGAAGCCCCCCGGGGGGGAGTAAGGAGAAGATTCCCCCCGCCGCGTGACGGGGGAAGGGACGTGAAAAACCCTCCGGGGCGAGGGGGAACACCTGGCAGGATGCCCAAACCCTCCCCGGGAAATACAGGCAAAAATCCCCCCCCTGGATGGCAAGGAACCCCGCAACCCGCGGCGCGAACGAACCCGGGCCGGCGACTAGCCCTCCGAGGGAAAATTTTCCCAAAGCCCGATCTTCCGCGACATGTGATAATCGTCGAAGGACCTAACACCACCACCTGTTGGGAAAAATTTCGCCCCCCCCTTCCCCCCCCCTGCGTTTTTGTCCGGGGGGCCCCTGAATTTCAGAGTAACCCGTGGGCAAGTAAAAGGGAAGGTTTAAAAAGAGCCAAAGGGGGTCCCCCCCTTTCGAGATTGTCGTATAGCTTCGGGGAAACCAAAACACAGGGCCCAAATACCCACCGGGGATGTTGCGCCCCAACCAACAGTTTTTCTGAGAAGATCCCCGAAGGCAAAAAATTGGGTAGCTGGGAACAAAATTAAAGGGAAAACTTCATCAAACTTTCAAAGCCACTTTTTCCCGCCGGGGGCTGGTTTGAAATTAGAAATTTTTTAAGTCCCCCCAGAAAGGGGAAACAGACCTCCTGGGAGTTTTTCATCATGGTTTTTTCTGATAAGCATTTAAGACATAGAGACTCCATCGGGAGCCCACCATTTTTTCCCAAGGGTCTGCGGCCCACGGCTCAAAAAAAGTTACCCCGGAAAAACTGGGAACCAAGAAAACTTATAAATTTTGCGAACCTTACCAACCAAGAGACAGAAAAAAAGCAGGAGAACAGGGCCGCTACTCCCGTCCCCGGGCGCAAAAGGGACAGGGCCCCCGATCAACTCCCACGAGGGGAAGGGGCCCGGGGATCCCGGGGCTACCATGGGAAAACCCCGGCGTTCCCCCCAAGGACAATCACAGGGAACAACGCTACGTCGCCAACATGAACCCCGACCAAAGAAGAACACGACACCAGCTACGAGAAGATCCTCGATGGCCCCCTGCCCCATACACAAAACTCCAAGCACTCCATGCGTGACTCGATCTCCTTGAGTCGTGGTAAAAGGAAAAAGCGACAAGATAGCAAGAAGGACAACCTGATAAGGAAGAGACCAAAACCACCGGCACCGAATTTCGCCCACCATCAATACGTACTCCACTTCAGGGGAGCCGTGGTTTTTTTGAAAGGAGAAAGGAGACGCCGTCAGTATGCAAGGACTCTACTCGGTAGCAGCAACAGTTAATGATCGAAAACACCCACCATTTAGACGGTCAGAACAACCCATCAGCTTCTCCGGAGAAGACAATGGACAGACTACAGATATCCTGTCATTTCCCGCTCATCGTTGATCCGACCATTGCCCACATGCCACTTCAGGAAGGTACTGGTCGAGGCGGCATCGCCCTCAACATTATATTCGCCAACGCCTTTCGCCAACTCGAATAATCCAAGGATCTCATGCCCTGAACTTCTCCTTTTCGGGGATCATCCCGAATAAGGCGTCAACACCGGTAGGCCGGACACCCCCCCCCGTACATTCGGCAATCAAGAACCACTTCAGGGGGGAACACATCACCTTCATCGTGGCCCGACATTCGAAACGGCCTACCACGTGATACTTGGTCGACCGCACTCGCCAACTTATGGCAGTCCCGCACTACACCTACAGGGTACTCAAGATCCCCACGCAGCAAGGCATCCTCAGCCTCCGTACCAACCTCAAGATTGCATACGAATGCGAACAGCAGACGTAAACGCCGCCCCGAAAAACCCTGTGTGCCGGACACGTACAACTCCGAAGATGGCGACAGCCCGGCCGTGAAAAAACAAAAGGAAGCCGAACAACTACAACCACTAAAAACCCCGCCGGCAAACAAATGTAAGGCCGCCAGCTCCGAGTAATGCAAGAAGATGTCCCAATATAAGCTTTAGTTCAATAAAGTTTGACTATTTCTTCTCCAAGCAATGAATAAAGGGGCATTGTTTCTCTAGTCTCATCTAACCGAACCTGCTATGTATCAAAAAAGCTCAACAGGGGACGACGATCTCCGCAAAAACGCTCACAGCGTACGACATCTTCTCAACACAACTCACGGCATAGAGCGACCCTCCCAAAAACCCCACGCCATATCACCATCATCATAAAAACAATCAATAACATTCGGGACCCACGACAGTGCGGCTACTAACGGGCGACGACCTCTCTAAAACACTCCCATATGTTCGACGCCTCCCAAAACACAATAGGGGGTTTTTCTCCAAATAACATGGCCATAAACCGAAAGCTTCCGAAGCAGGTTTGCCCAAGAGTCCTAGCGAATAGAAGTACTACCCTAAACGTTACGACCACATTGACAGACCTCCCAAATGATATTTTTTCCCAAAAACCGGCGGTATCATTTGGGTTGGGAGCCATGAGTTATGCGCCCAGAATCTATATACGACCACGAAACCCGGGCGCGAAAAATCTACAAGCAGCATGGCTTTTTCGCCCAGCGTCGCAGGAACGATCTCCACAACCCTAGCATGCTATGAAACGACCTCTCGAAAAAGGCCCTGTCTTTGGTACAACCTAAGCGTGCATGAGTTTTTCGCCCTCTGCGTCGCGGGTTTCCAGCAGCATGCCCCCTTGGGAGTCCTTATGTATCCTACGCGTGAAGTGGTGTAGCCCTCACGATCTGGACCATTTAGACCCATGCCGAACGTTTCATCGCTACGGCTCATGACTTAGCAGGCACGACAGGACATACAAGTGAAACAAAAGCTCACCACCCTGGATATATTACAGCTTTGTAGTTTTTCACTTATACGCCCGAATACTTGTATCCGAGATACAAATTATTGCTGTCCCGCAGCAAAATAGAACATAAAGATAAAGTAGAGACTCCAAGGCAGAAAAACCACACCTAAAGAGAAGTCATTCCAATGATTACAACTTCATCCTACTAATGCGATAAGCGACCACCTCACTAATATTCCTAGTCCAGAGATCAAACTCATGACGAATTTGACATTGCAGGCTACAGTACATGATGACCTAGGGCGTATTCTCACCAAAACGGCGGCACTCATTCCAGATGCACAGATGAGGGCCGAGGACGACGACCAAATTGGGCACATCCTCCGGGGCACAAATCCCCCACCGCCACCAGATCCTATGCATATCGTCATGAGAACGCTCCCGAAGACGATGCAAGCTTCGATCACAAAACCGATCATTCGGAAAGAGCACCTCTGCCGAGGCAACCAAGGATATCAGGCGTCTCCGGATTCGATGAGTCAGCGTAATACAACATCATGGCCCTGAAGTACATCGCAACATCATCTCTACCACCACCGCCCTACCAATAAGCTCCTACCCAACAGGATCCTGCCCCTACAACATCAACCGCTCCAAACCACAAAAGAACAAGGCCTCCCGGTGGTCGACATTAAGAAAGCGCTGCTCGAAGGTAGTCTCCAGGAAAGGATAGTAAGGCCGACAAAAGTCCTGAACACGCCAAAGAGACACGAGCTGAATCGTCCGATGCGTCGTCGCAAAATCGCAGAAGAGACGGCAGATTGGGCGAATCCTCGCATACTCACGCACATTGTCGCCGCCGTCGATCACATGAAGAAGAATCTGGAAGACCAATTTCTTCGGCAAAGCCAGCAAGGCGGCGAAACCCACCGCAAGGCGTGCACTGTCACCCTCCGTCTTCGCCGACCAAACCCTAGCACCGATGAACTCTCCTACTCTTCACCCAAACCTTGTTGCGGCAAGCGTGGCAATTGTTGAACAAGACGGATTGGAATCCTCTCGGATCACCAAGAATATAAGGCACCGAATCGCCGGCTATTCGAATCCTAATCGCTCTAAGTCAAAGAAACGCGACCCTTCCTGTTCCGTCAACCATCGGGATATCCTTTTATACCGAGCGGCGCGGCGCTTCGACTTCAAGGGTTTTTGGGAAACCGCAATGATCAACTACGAACCGCCACGCCGCCTGCCTTTTGCGCCTAAAAAATGGGCCGATAATTACGTAGATAAAACATGGCCCATTTACTTCTTTCTACTTATACATTCACTTATAGTCAATTACATAATTTACGGCTAATAATTTTTCTTTGCAATATCACCAACGCTATAGTCCCGGGGCTAGGCGCGGATCTTTGTTATTTCTGCGCGGCTACACTAGATAACTACAGTAATCTGGTAGACAGAGTGGACGGCACAAACACGCTCGGGGACTCCGTCGACAGCAACTATCACCCGAGCGCTGATTGCATTCCCGACCAGGCTTGGGGGCTTCGTCCAACTACGCACCGAGCCAGGCTCGGGGACTGCAGCTAAGGCATCGAAGGACAACACCCGGGGACTGATGCCTAGGGACTGTGAATAAAAACCAAATGCCCCGATGCAAGAACCTCTTCAAGCTCCTTCCATCAGGCTCAGGGACTACGGTTATTCGCAGTCGTTTCTTACTAAACCAACATTTTAATACTTTGTTATTTACATACTTGAACCTGATGCAAGAAGTTTCCAGTTTCTTACATCAGGCTCGGGGACTACGGGTATTCGCAGTCATTTTGTACAAAACTCACGCTTCAATCTTTAGTTACACACCTTATGCATATTTTTATAAAGCCTGGTACCACGTGCATACTTCACCTGCTACCACGCTCGGGGAATAAGTGGGTACACTTCACCTAGTGGTGAATGTACTGATTTTCTTCTCGGCAAAGCTCTGCTATTTTCTATATTGTTTTTGCAGAGCCTAAGTGGGTACACTTCACCAGGGAAGGACTTTCCAAAAGTTTTTTCTTCTACAGCACGTCACATTCTTCCAACAAGCAGCCGCAGCATCCGGCAAGGCGACCAGCTCACGCATCAAGCTACGATGTTCTTGACCAGTCTGACCTGGTCGGGAGGCTTCTCCGAGCAGCACCTCGACCAGCCACCCTGGTCGGGACTCTATGACAACCACTCCGCGTGATGGCGACCAGCTGAATACCTCCGAGGATGACGCTGCGGGCTCGCCAGAAGAATGCAACGTGCTCGGGGACTTGTTGGGGATATTATCTTGGCATATCCCCAGGGACCTTATGGGCTTGCCGACTAGGAGACGGCCCAGCCCGCGAGGCCTTGCGGCACGCGACCAGCCCGTCATGCTCGCTAAGAACTCCGAAGAAGTCTTGCTCGCCAAGGAAGATCCTAGTAGATAGACTCGGATCCCTTGCCATAGGGAACCGATCGTAATCTGTTAGGATATGGAAATTGTAACCCTACTCCCCGGCTATATAAGGCAAGCAGGGACCCCCCCTCAAAAACTCTCTCACAACCTCTCTCAGATCATCTACAGATCTTGTAACCTAATACGCAAGATCAATCTAGCCACCAAAACACAGGATGTAGGGTATTACAGCGAATTGTCGGTCTGAACCTGTATAAATCACCGTGTCTACGCTCTCTGTGTTACACTTGATCGCCATCGCTACACCTCCGCCTACAATCTACTACCATAGGGTACCCCATAGGTAGACTGCGATGCATATTTCGTCGACAGGTACCAGGTCAGAAGCCTTTCGGCGAAGCAAATCCAAGAGATGAGGTTTGCGGACTTTCAGACATGGTTTCCCGGATAGAGGGATCCTCGTGCCGGTCATGACTTCTACACCATAGTGCACGAGGACTTCTACATAGGTTACGTAGAGACGGATGCACCCATCCGTGCACACCGAGTGTGTCCGCTTGAGGCGATCATCAATGTTGGTAGTTGTTGATATTTGTTAACGCAAACAAAGAAATCACTTGGAAGTAATCCGCAAGCGCACGAATACCGGTGAGCACTTCACCCGGGAGATTATCCAGAGTATCGTAATTTATTTATCCATAGGGAGAAAGGGTGCATCTGACTAACCAAATCTATGCTATTAACCCTTAGGCTAGAAACAAGGTGATCTTGATATGAGCGATTAGAGAAGACTGCGACTGTAGTCTCGTTCTAGTCTATATAAGATATGAGTTATTACTCTATTGGGGAGAACCGTCGTGATAAGAGACACCTTAGAGAATGCTTACCACGCGACCTATAAACCCTACCAGTCCTTCTAACGGGATTGTGGGTTCCAAAGGTATCTACGAAATTGTCACTTTCCGAGCTACTACCACAGATCCAGCTAGACAGGGGATATTTATGAGTATCCTAGCCCAAACACCGCGTTTATGCTAGAGATGATTACCCTACTCTCTACGCGAAGAGAATAAAGTAAAACAGGGAATAGACTAGAATTAGAAGTCGAATTACCGAAGAAATCCTAGGGGCAAGCCTCGGGTTAGGAGACGTGATCCCGTCGATACAAATTGGAGAAGAGACACCGACAGGTCGGGCTTCCTCCAATCCACACCTCCACTCTAACTCTCTCAATCTAGAAGAGTAAAGTCTAATCTTACATGTATGCTAATCCCTAGAGAGTAGATCCGTAAGGGATCCTCTCTAGCGAATCCTCTCTGGAAAATATGTAAATGAATAATGGATTGCTCTTTGCAGGGGGCAGGGGTCCTCCTTATATAGCCCCCTCAAATGATCATCAGCCGTCGGATCAAACTGGCCTCAATGGAGGGTTTAGATTAAACCTCAAAGGCGATGGAACCGTAATCCACGAGGTGGACTGTGGTTGGCTCTCTGGCCAGGGCGCCCGCCCTAGGGGGGAGGCGCCTACCCTACTCTGGTAACAGGTGGGCCCCTCCTTCCTCGAGGGTGGTTCTGGAGTCTTCTAGATTAGTCTTTTTCGTATGGAGGTGTTATGTGTCTATGTAATCCTTACTTGTGGGCCTCTTTTGCTCTTTTGCAGTTGTCTCCCTGCAGAAACAGATAAACACCAAAACCCATGGAATTCTGTCAGTTAAAACCCTATGTCTAGGTGGTGTGTTGCAAATATATCCTTTCTGCTGCTTAGTTGACACCTAGAATTGATACTTAAGAGGTGTCAACAAGCTCCCCCATACTTAGGCTTTTACTCGTCCTCGAGAAAAGGATGGTGAAAACATAAGCTTAAGGTTTAGACATCAATAGAGGAATGTTCCTTTTTATACCTGCACTACGGGAAAATTAGTAGAGTCACCATATAACTATGAGCAGTTGAGGAATAAAGTAGCTAGAAAATAGAGACCCTTCATCTATCAATCTTGTCACTTGGAGTTTTTTTTGCAAATTTAGCTTACTTCTTTCCTCTTACTGGTGCTCTCAGATCACTTATGAATCTCAAAAAGTGTAGGAAGGTGTGGCGTACTTACCTTGCATCTATTGCCTGGTCAAACCGGGATCCGAGGAGAATAATGCCATACTCTTAGATCAAGACTTGTTGGTCAAATTTTATTATAATGTCATCTCTTATAGGTGTATTGTCATTAGAGGAACCATGGGCTATCATTGTATATATGTTTTTTTTGAGTGGGTGCAAAGCTCCACTAATTCTACTGCGAGGTTGTCGGACATTTTGCCCATTTTTATTTCCTCGAATTAATTATTTTTGCATAGCCCATGCCTCTTAATGCAACACTACATCGAAAGAGAGAATCTTTTGTGTTTGTAAAGTATGAATGAAGCCTTAACCTTCGGAGTATGATAAAATTCTAACAAGGATCCACACGATTCGAACAAACTCAATACAAAGTAAGTAGCCTTTTGGCTTTTGATTGGTAAGTGCAAAGCATATATGAGATGATAGTTATTTATTTTAAATAAATCCTCCAAGTGACGGAGATTATCAAGAATTAAGTTCTCATATTCTACCATCTCATATTCCACGATGACTTAAGTAACATGGAGTCTCTAACTAAATTTCCAACAATAGCAGGACTCCAGGAAACTTCATATAGAGAGTCTATTTCATAAAGATGTTTTAAGGAAACATTTTATCATTTTATCATGTTTAAAGCATTTATTAATGGAAACTCACTGCACAAATTGAATTTTAGAGATGTGTATGAAAAAATGTAACGTGCAGGGTGCAAACCTGACCGTGGTCGAAGGACGGAGCAGGGGGTGCTCAGCCCAGGGCGGGTGCCTTGGGTAGTGGGGCGGCCGCCCAGCTGGGGTGGCCCCTCGGCCTCTGCTTCGGCGTGTGTGGTTGTTTCTCTGTTTGTTTCCAAAATTTGTGCTCGTTGCGGTTGAATCTATTCATCTCATCATCGGGGGTCTCCCCCATACTTGTTTCCTATTTTCTTTTGAATAACAACACAGTGGAGACAAGCAAGGTACAATGATAATAGAAATGATCTTTATTTATTGTTTATTATGAGGCATACATTACAAGGGAAATGAAACAAACTAATCTTCTAGGTAATGGATCTAATCATGCCTCAAGAACTGCATAACTCGCTAAAGCATCTAGCGACGTTCTAAATACTTCATCTTCTTGTTAAGTTCATCTACATAGCTCCTAAGGCCATCTACTATGGTGTTCAGGTTCATGACCTGCCTCGTGTAAAAGCCTAGAGAGGTTTGTAGATTGATGACTGCATCATCTCTAGCGTGGAAGTCTTTTCTAATTCTGCTATGGTTTTGTGACGCTTGGGAGGTGACTCAAAGGAATTGAGGGAGTGCTTCGGGGCGTCCTTCGGTGGCATGAATTTGACTTTAGGTGCACGGATTCCCTTGAAGTAGGGACGTTCCTCTTCAGTTGTGTACTTGATGCTATTGAGCTCTCCATTTCGATGGGTCTTCACTCCTACAACCCTCTCCTTGGCTCTTGGTGGAAGAACCTTGGTGCCGGCAGGTACCTTGATGATGGGCTCTTCCTTCGGCCCCTTGAGCAGGAGCGGTTGCGGTGGTGCAACGAGGACAAGTTGAGCGTAGAAGGATTTGCTATAGCATTGCTGCTTTGGTGGAATGGTGGCTAGCGGGAGCTCATCGTGGACTAAGACTAAGGCCTTGGAATCTGGATCCTCTCATGGGAGCTGGTTGGGATTTGACCCGTAGGGAACCATCCTTCTATCGGCATTGCTGTTGCTGGCCATTGGAGCAAGGAGATCTAGCAAGCGAGAGTTAAGGGAATGATTGAATGATGATGATGATGGCTGACGTCAGGGGTTCTTTATATAGGGGTGGAAAAAGGCCTTTAGAAGCATCTACGGAGCAAATCTCACGAAGAAATGGTTGGATAAGTGTTCTGCAAGGTTTAGCGGATAAGGGAGACTAGAAGGTTCGAGTGAGCAAAAGGCGGCGGTGAGAGGTGACAGGGGTGGTCGGCCGCCCTACACCCTAGGGCGCCCGCCCTGGCTTGGGCTCTGTTGCCGGGCCTCTTCTGCGCACTCGTTTCTAGAAAGATCTATGTCCCAAAAAACTTATGCATGGCCCAAGATGTAAAAATTAAATTGATTGGGCCTTAAAATTCACTTAAAAGATAGAAATTAATTACGTCTATTTCTTCTAATTCTTCATTAGGTCCTAAAAATATTTTGAGACGTTGACCATTTACCTTGAATAACGTACCTTCGTTATTTTGAAGTGTGATAGCTTTGTGGGATGATGAGTTGATTACCTTATATGGTCCTTCCCATTTGCTTTGTATCTTTCTGTGTCCGAAGAGCTTTACCCTGGAATTAAAAAGTAATACCTTATCTCCGGGTGTGAACTCCTTCTTCTCGATCTTCTTGTCATGCCATCGTTTGACTCTTTCTTTGTAGATCTTCGAATTGTGGTATGCGTTTTCTCTCCACTCCTCTAACTATGATAATTGAATTTGTTGATTCTCTCCAGCGGCATCAAAGTCCATATTCCATCTTTTTATAACCCAGTGTGCTTTGAACTCTAGTTCAACAGGTAGGTGACAAGTCTTCCCATATACGAGTTATGGAGACATTCCAATTGGAGTTTTGTATGCAGTCTGGTATGCCCAGAGTGCATCGGGTAACTTGTCCTTCCATGTTGTTCCCATTTCATTTACTGTCTTCTGAAGAATATTCTTGATCTGTTTGTTTGAGGTTTTTGCTTGGCCACTTGTCTGAGGATGATAAGGTGTAGCCACATTGTGCGGATCCCATGCCTTGCTAGATACTTTTCAAAACGTTTGTCGATGAAATGTGATCCTCCATCACTTATCACTATTCTGGGGACTCCAAATCTTGGAAATATAGTCTCTTCAAACATCCTCTTTGAATTCATGTTGTCGGCATGTTTGCAAGGTAATGCTTCCACCCACTTGGAGACGTAGTCAACTGCCACCAAGATATACTCACACTTCTTTGATGGGGAAATGGTCCCATATAGTCAATTCCCCAAACATCAAAGAGCTCTATCTGCAAATTGCTGGTGAGTGGCATGGCATCCCTTGAGTTTATGTTGTCGTGTCTTTGACATGGCCCACATATTCTGTTAAACTCTCTGGTGTCTTCATACATTGCTGGCCAATAGAATCCACACTGCCAAATTTTTGCATGTGTGCGGAATACTCCATAATGACCTCCATATGGTGATGAGTGGCATCTTTCAATGATCTTCATTCCTTCTTCAATAGTCACACATCTCTTGAGTAAGCCATCAGAGCATACTCGGAAGAGGTATGGCTCATTCCATATGTGTGAATGACTCTCTTGAATAAGCTTTCTTTTGTTTCCTCCTCGTGGTACATATCCTGAAACCATAAAATTAACAATATTTGCATACCAGGGGTCGGATCTGTTGATTTCGTAGAGCATGTTGTCCCGGAGTGAATCATCGATGGGTAGTTCCTGCGGATTCTTAAAATACATTCTAGACAAGTGATCTGCAACAGGGTTTTCTACTCCCCTTTTATCTTTTAGTTCTAAGTCAAATTCTTGAAGCAGCAGGATCCATCTTATTAAACGAGGTTTAGCATCTTTTTTAGTGAGCAGATATTTTAAAGTAGCATGATCAGAATAAACAATTACAAGCTATCTCGAAATGCTTCTATTTGGCATTTGGTATATATGGTTGCTAAAGTGATGATTTCGGCGTTTTGAAATAGAAACATAGTTTGAAATGTTTCCGAAATCAGTGAAAAGATTAGGATCTATATCCAGCATGAAATCAGGTGCTGGAATTTCTTCCTTTTTAGGCTCAGAACTTGGGATAGCTGAAGTAGGTGATGGATCTGGCAAGGTGTTATCTTCAGCTTTGTGAGTTTCTTCATGGATGGTATTATCCAACTCAGCATCTAGGATTCTATCTAAGGTTGACTTTGCTTCTATGGATGGTACATGAAAGAAAGAACCTCCAGATGTGGTGTTTAGCAACTCTCTATCCTTTCTACGAAGACCTTTATAAAAATGTTGAAGAAGAACAGGGCCTTCGATGCTAAGGTGTGGTCCAGATTTTAAAAGCTCAAGAAAACGTTTCCAGGAGTAAGCCAAAGATTCGTTATCTTCTTGTTTGAAGGTTAGTACCTTGACTCTAAGGTCGATGATTTGAGTGATGGGATAAAAGTCTAAACAAAAGTTGGAGCACAAAACTCCCCAATCTCCTTGTTGTTGACTTACCTTTTGATTATACCATTGTTTAGCTCTTCCTTTTAAAGAAAAAGGAAAAAGCTTCCAACGTAAAGTTTTATCAGATATGCCCTCTATGCGAAGACAATCACATGTTTGCTCAAAATCTTGAATATGAAGGTAAGGATTTTTGTCTTCCTTTCCTGAAAAGGATAAGCTTTGAATCATTGCAATCAACCGCGGACTCAACCTAAACTGGGGAGTTTGGATAGGTTGTGATGACTCCCATGGTAATAGGTCGGTCTCCGTGGGTGCAGAAAATTGATAGATAGGTGTGGAATTTAGATTTTCCATGAGAATAGAAAATGTAAGAAATAAAGAAATTGAAAAAGATAAGAAAAGACAAAAGTATAGGTACAAGATAATAGCAAGATTCAAGGTTATCTCAGCAAACCGTCTTTCTTCCCGACAACGGCGCTAGAAATGCTTGTTGATATTTGTTAACGCAAACAGAGAAATCACTTGGAAGTAATCCGCAAGCGCACGGATATCGGTGAGAACTTCACCCAGGAGATTATCCAGAGTATCGTAATTTATTTATCCATAGGGAGAAAGGGTGCATCTGACTAATGTTGACATTTCTTAACACCACTTTGAATACTGGGTTGTCATCCCCAGCATGGCGCTAGAAATGTGCGGTGGTATTTATGAATGTAAAGGCTCTCTAGAAAATATATTTATTCTATCCGCAAGCGCACAGATAAAATACCAATTGTAGCACTTCACCAGAAAGTAATTTCTAGGTATCATTTATTTATATTTTTGCTAAAGGAAAAGCAAACATTGGTGGCATGAACTAACAAGGGTTTAATACTAGAGATGGACTTGCAGAGCATGATTACTTATGAGAAATTCAGTCACACAGTCACTTGCTTCGGCAGGGGGGTAAGCCATAATAATAATAATGATATTGAAGTGTAAGCTCAAAGATAAATAACACAGAGATTAGACATAGACTACTCCATATAAATGTAAGATGATGTCGGACTAGTAAGAGAAATAACTTCTAAGTGTATTCTAATCTACTCTAGCACATATACAATCATATATAGCAATAAAGGACTCTTCATCTATGTATAAGGAACATCGCTAAAGAAAGCCAGAACATAGCAAGACTTACTCCACAATACCAATTCTGCCTGTCCTACCAATGGAGGGTGGACTATATAAGAATCAATGGAACTGTCACTTCCACAAACTACCACGCGACCCGGCCAATAGGATACATTTGCAGGTAAATAGCATCTAAGCACCACGCTTACATGTGATTTACCACCTAACTCCCTCGAGGGAAGAGCTAAGCGCTTTGGAAACTCATACATAAACTCATTATCAATCATAACTATATCAAGTATAGAACTAGAACAAACTAAGAACATAATAAATAGAAACATAATGATATTAAGAATAAAGTCGTAGAGAAAGATACAAGATAATACCGAGACGATGATCCGAAATCCTGAGCGTGATGCTCTACTTCTCTAGATCTATCTAATCAATCCTATCGAACATGAAGGAATTGGGAGTAGCTATTCTAATTCTTTGGTGGAGAGAGGGATATGAAACCCTAGATTTGATGGCTTCCTCTAATAATGATTTCTCCTCCTCCTCATGGGTGGCAGGGCCTTCCTTATATAGCCCCCTCAAATGAACATGGACCGTCGGATCAAACTGACCTTAATCGAGTGGTTTAGATTCATCCGCAAAGGCGGTTAGGCATGATCCTCGAACTTAGCCCTGATTGGCCACAGGGGTAGGGCGGCCACCCCCAACCCTAGGGCGGGCGCCCTGGATGTGGGCCCTCTCGGCCTCCGGCTTGGTCCAGTTGCTTCTAGAGCCTTCCTGAGTATTCTTGATCGTGCGGAGGTCCTTTCTCTCTATGTAAACATGACATGTGGACCTTCCTTTGCTCTTTTCCTGATAACTCCCTGTAAAAACATAAACTCACCAAAACTTGTGGAAATCTGTTAGTTGGACCCCCTAAGTATATGGTGGTGATTCAATTAAGTCCTTTTTATCTCTTGTTGACATATAGAAATTGATACTTAATGACCATCAACAAGCTCCCCCAAGCTTACCCTTTGCTCGTCCCTGAGCAAATAGCTAACTCAGATGGATTAAAAGTTGCTTCAAGATTTTCTTTCTAACAAGCATACATGCATTCAACATAAAATTCTCTAGATTAGAGTGACATACCATGGGGCTTAGTACCTGTACTTGGGTCTTGAGTAAATGAAAGAGAATAATCAAGTCAAGCACTATATCTCATGCTCTGTACTTCACCTCTGTTCTGGAGTTTTCATAAATTTTCAAATAAAACTCAGAGTTCCTTAGTATGACTCTCTCAAGTCTCTCATATGTGGTATTTCTGGATCCTTACCAAGGCATTGATGGTGTATGTGGTATAAGGCTTGTGGTATTAGCCTTTTCTCTCACCCTACTTCTAATAGGCTAATATCTGGAGCTCATAGGTGGGAGATAGCGAATACATACTTACAAGACATATGTTGCATAGCCAAACCATGGATCCAAAGGAACAGGTCAATAAGTCAAAATCAAGATGTGCATGTGTGGCGAATGAATGGTGTATGATGATGATGGTGAGGTAATGGTGATGATGAAGATGTAGTGGTGATGATGATGGTAATAATAATGTCTTATCTTTTGCTTCTGGGAGAACATGGGCTATCTTTTATGTTTTTTTTCTTTTTTGAGTGGGTAAATGGATCCCCCTAATTCTACTGTCGAACATGTTGATATTTTTCTCTCGAGGTTTCGGACACTTGCCCCTTTTTATTTCCTCGGATATATATATATATTTCGAGGGTCCGGGAACTTGCCTCTTTTATTTCCTCGGATATATATATTTTTGCATAGCCCATGCTCTTTCTATATTGAACCTTTGTAGTGAGAGAGTAACACTCTTGTGGGATGATGTGATAAAATATCTGGTGGGTGTTTATTTGTTTCTATTGTCTCCCGGATTAGGAGCAGAATATTTTTGGTGGATGTGGAGATGGAAATAAGTGGATGTATGTAGATGCGTACTTCTAGGATAGAAGCAACACATATGGATGCAGTGGATATGGATGCACACTTTTAGGATAGAAGTGGCGTATGTGGGTGTAGTGTAAGTGAATCTTGATTCAGACCGCATGACTAGTTCCTGAGGGTCACACAGCTTGACCACACTCAATGCTCATAAGCAGTATGTAAAAAGGTATGGTTTCCTAATCTAGTAGGCATGTATATATGGCTGTGGTAGGAATTTAAACTCTCATCATACAGGTTCTCATCATGTGGTATTTTTAAGTTTTCAAAATAAATCTCTAGAATTTAGTGTTGCAAGAACAAGATAAACAGTAACTCAAACTTTCATATCATGTCAATCAATTACCTAGACTTAGTTTAGGCTTATGCTCCCACAGGTATTTAGATCATTGTTTTAGCATTTATTGGGAGAACTTTATATTGAAAGCTAGGTTCTTGTAAGAAAGTAAACCGAGCAACTGTTCATGCTAACTTTTTATTCAAGGCAAAATTAAACTCAGCAAAATAAAGCACACTTATCTACACACTCTTTTTATTTGGTTTTCATGATTAAGGAATTTAGTATAAAATAAAAATATTTATTGGGTTTGATAAGTTTTTATTTTTTTTAAATACGTAAAGGTAATAGAAAATAATTACAGAAAAATAAAGGGAAGTAGAAAACTTACCTAGATAATTGGGGGATGCAGTCCCCAAGCTGGCTGATGCTGCGGATGGCTTTTATTGAAGATTGAAGAATTGGAGTAGAGTAGACACGTTCTCACCTATCGCAGCGTTCTCATCTTGCATTTCCTGCATGGCGATGGTGTGGTCCTGGTTCCACTTCTGTTGCTGCTCCAGTAATTGAGTGTGTTGGGCTTGTGTCTCTTGGATGACAAGAAGGCTATTGTCGGTGCGGGTGTAGAAGGCGCCGGTCTCATGGTAATAATCTCCAGTGAATGTGTATGTGGCATCGGAGGCTCGACCTGCATCAAAATGAGGTTGGGTTCGGGACCCTGATGCCCCATATGGGTCAGTGGAATATCTTCCGGTTTGGTATGGTCCGTTTGCCCATTGTTGGTCTTGTCCTTTCGGCCATGTTTCTTGGGCTGGTTCTTCTTGTTGTGTGTGTTGACCCCACGGATCCCTAAGGATACGAGGGTTGTAATCATTATAATTGATGTGCGCCGGTTCCTCTGGTCCTGGATCAGCTCTGTGCCATGTGCGTTCTTGATGACTGGCCATCCTTTTGGAGGCCACGCGCTGTGGCGCTCTCTGGTTTACTGGCTCTGCTTCAATTTCAATCAAATAACTTTGGACAGTGTAGAGCCCAAGGCCCGGGTTAGGTAATCGGACCTTGCCCTTATCATAAAGCATATAAATAATATTGTGTTCTTTCTTTAACATTCTTCCTTGTCTAAATGAGTCATAGCCATAATAAGGTCGGAACTCATCAATGAAGTCAAGTGATGAGCCTTCTAATAAATTCATGCTTGTGGCTAGACGGGTGATTAAAGACGTGCAGCCGATAGGACCTAGCAGGTTTGGTGTGCTTAGCCAATGTGCAACTAATAAAGTTAAAGGTGAAATATGTACTTTATTAATAGCAGCAAAAAGAAGTTGTAGATCTCCTACTCTTACCTTCCTAATGTCATCTCTAGGGAACAGAACATATCCTATCCATTTATGAAACATACGAAGTGTGGGATGCTCTATGTCACTAGTTCGGGCTTGCAAAAAGTGTTGGTATCTAGAAATTTCCCGCCAGAACTGGTGTTTATCAAAATCTATAAGATCAGCATCTAAGTCTAGGATAGCTCTTGGAGAGAAACCGAGGTGGTTACTCAATTACCTCCATGACAAAACAAAATTTTGTTTGAACAACCGAAAAGCGATCCCACCCTCACTAAATTGTAAGGTGCAAAGAAACTCAATGGTTAAAAGACAGGATCCTAATTCGGTGACATTCCAAAATTCTGTCCACCCAATCATTTGAAAGATAAGATCGAGTTCAGAATTCATACCTGTATCTTTTAGCAGGGTAGGATCGATGGTAGGTGTGTGGATGAAATCTTTGTTTTTCAGCTTCTGGAAGACTTCTTTCTCTCACCGAGAATTTAATCCAAGGTCACTTGTTTTCAGAAGGACCTTCCTTGTATTACCTGATGGTGCTTGTTCGGCCGGCGAATCGACGCTCATGTCGGAGTGACGAGAGGAGAGCCGATATGAGTGTCTTGTCCCAACACTCTTCATGGCTTCCTTGGCGGTTCTCGGGGCTTTCTTAAACATCCTACAAAACTTGATGACAAAAACAAAAACTCATGGAGAATGTGAGACAAAAAGATGGTTAGTGATTAGCTGTCCAGAAGTCAGTCGTTCGGGGGTTAGTCGTTCAAGACAATATTTTATTGGAAATTTTAGCAGCACTTCCCCCTAAACAAATTTTAGTTACGCTTGGACAGTGCGATCACTAGCTTATAAGTGCTTCCTACTTTCACTTCTCTTTTCAAACTCTTTCTACTCTTCTCTTCCTTCCCACTCTCTTCTCAAAAGAGTTGAACTACTGAACTCGAAAACTCGAAATTGGAGATGTTCTCTGGATTGTGTGTGGTGTGAAGAAGAGGCTGGAGGAGGGGTTTTATAGGCTGAGCAGGGGACAGGGTGGGCGGCCGCCCCACTGTGGGCCCAAAGGTGGTTGAACTTTGCTCTCCATCTCACATGGTGTGCTCTCATGCAGAATTATTGGTCGTGGGTGGAAATTGGATGGTGGAAAATGTATGATGGTTGTGATGGATGTAAGTGGATGAAATAATGTGATGTGATATATGTGAGGTGGAGTCTATGACATGTGGGTCCAAAGGATGTGGGTCATGCTTCTAGAAACTTGGTAAATATGATGCAGGAATAAAAACTTACTAAGAATGATTAAGCAAAATATTTTTATGCCACCACTATAAGTAATAGATATGGGTTGTAACACACCACAAAGATTATTTATGTGGGCCTTTTGGATATTATATAAAGTAAATATGATTAATGCAAGGATTAAATATGCAAGAGATATGGATAAGTGTGGATAAATATCGATTTACCTTCTGGCGAGGGTTCGAGATTTTAAGGTCCCCCAAACTGAACCTCTAAATTATTTTTATTCTTCTGATGTATTCACTTCCAAAGGTGGTGACCTGGGTGATTCTTCTTGATGAACTTCCTTCACTGTGGATTTGTTTTCTGGTCTAGGCTTGAATGTGAAGTGTTCTTCTTGACCATTTATGTTGAACTTGATTTCTCCTTTCCGACATCAATGTGGGCATTGGCAGTGCTCAGGAATGGCCTTCCAAGGATGATGGACACTTTAGAGTTGGGGCTCGTGTCTAGTACCACGAAGTCTACTGGTACAAAGAAATCTCTTATTTTGACTGGAATGTTCTCACCAACGCCCAAGGGGTATCGAATTGTTTGATCTGCTAGTTGTAAGCACATTAATGTTGGTTCTAGTGTTGCATAATCAAGCTTCTTGTAGACTGATGAAGGCATCACACTAACACTTGCTCCAAGATCACAAAGTGCATTGTTGAAGTGTTGGTTCCCGATCGAGCAATCAATAGTGGGGTATCCTGGATCTTCCTTCTTCTTTGGTAATTTATTCAGGATGGCCGCACTACATTCTTCTGTCAACTTGATCACCTTAGTGGTTGGCAGTGGTCTCTTCTTGTTGAGAATATCTCTGATGTACTTTGCACATGTAGGGACCTGTATGGCATCAAGTAGAGGTATGTTGACATATAACTTCTGGATGACCTCTATGAACTTACCAAACTGCTCATCCGACTGCAGTCCTCTGTTTCTTCTAGGAAAGGGTAAATAGTTTCTGTCATGGTAATCTTTTCTCATTTCTTGGTCGGTTGGTGCTTGTAGCAACTCTTCTGCTTCATTGGGATTCTCTTGTTCTACTACTACTGGTATTGCCGATGCTCTCCTTCTTCCTCTTAGATGAGGGGGATCTCTGGTGGATTTCCCTTCTCTTGTAGTTATACTCTTTATCTGCTCAATGTTAGTGGCAACAGGCAAAACAGTAGCTAGCTCTGCTAATTTAAGCTCTACCCTTTTATTAAGAATATTCTGTTCATCAAAAGCAGATACTAGAAAATCCATTTTATTATGTATTCATTTGCTTCTAACCTTTTTTCTCTCAGATATGTGGTATAAGGCTTGTGGTATTAGCCTTTTCTCAGATATGTGGTATAAGGCTTGTGGTATTAGCCTTTTCACCGACCGACCGATACAAACTGGAGAAGAGACGCCGACAGGCCGGGCTTCCTCCAATCCACACCTCCACTCTAACTCTCTCAATCTAGAAGAGTAAACTCTAATCTCACATGTATGCTAAGCCCTAGAGAGTAGATCCGTAAGGGTTCCTCTCTGGTGAATCCTCTCTGGAAAATATGTAAATGAATAATGGATTGCTCTTTGCCAGGGGGTAGGGTCCTCCTTATATAGCCCCCTCAAATGATCGTCAGCCGTCGGATCAAACCGACCTTAATGGAGGGTTTAGATTAAACCTCAAAGGCGGTGGAACCCTAATCCACGAGGTGGACTGTGATTGGCTCTCTGGCCAGGGCGGCCGCCCTAGGGGGAGGGCGCCCGCCCTACTCTGGTGATAGGTGGGCCCCTCCTTCCTCGGGGGTGGTTCTGGAGTCTTCTAGATTTGTCTTTTTCATATGGAGGTGTTATGTGTCTATGTAATCCTTACTTGTCTTTTGCTCTATTGCAGTTGCCTCCCTACAGAAATGAATAAACACCAAAACTCGTAGAATTCTGTCAGTTAATACCCTATGTCTAGGTGGTGTGTTGAAAATATATCCTTTCTTCTGCTTAGTTGACACATAGAATTGATACTTAAGAGGTGTCAACAGTAGTCCAGATATTGCACAGCACCTTGAGTACCTTCAGGGACTTACTAGATTGATTGGTAGAGTGGGCAACTATCAGCAGGATTGGGTCAGGCAGTTCTATGCCTCCTTGTGGGTATCACCAGACCACAAGTTTATTCACTTTGCCTTCCAAGGGAAGGATGTCAGGCGATATGCAGAGAGGTTCAGAGGGATCTTTCACCTAAAGGCCTCGGAGACGAAGATCCACATCTTGTGCTACGGTGACCAGGAGGCACCACGTCGTCCTCACAAGGGAGACGTTCCGTCAGTGGACTTTGTTCATCTTTGCTTTGTGCAGCCATTCAGAGAGGGGTCCAGTCGTCGCACTCGTGATCTCATAGTGATTGCCCGTATCCTGAATGAGGTCATCCAGTGTACAATTCTTCCTAGAGTTGGAGCACATGAGACACTGACAAGGCTTCAGTTGTGGCTCCTCGCTCACATAGTCCGGATGGAGAAGTTTGACCTTTGGGATCTGATAGTCAGCGAGATGGAGGACATCATAGCATAAGGGTTCCAAGGTCACTAGCAACTTCAGTATGGGCATTGGATTTGCTATCTCATGATCTACCGTGGCCAGTCAAATATGCTCACTACCACTCTTCGGAACTCAGCCACCGTATTCTCGCCGGACTACAACATGAGTCAGCTTGTGTCTCACAGTGGCAGAGGGCATGGCCGACGTGCTCAGGGTCCGCATACATGCTAGACTAGTGTGGCACCCGAGTCTGAGGAGCAGCAGGAGGCCACAGTTCAGAGCCTTGCAGACACAGAGCTTGCAGAGTTAGATGCTCAGATAGATGCAGCTGCGGACAACACTTACCGCGACGACCTACCTTTTGACAGCTCAGATAATGACTACAGGCCAGTTCCAGAGTACGTGCCTAGGTCTCACAACCATGAGGCTGGTGGGTCTAGCTCCGCTCCTCCACCTGCTACAGATTCTTCACAGGCTACTCTGATAGTCTTACTTACACAGATGCAGCAGAGTCAGCAGTGACAGACTGAGGAGCTCCTTCGTCGGGCTGAGGAGTGTTGGTATTTCTTATGACTATTGGATAAATCCGCAAGCGCACAGATTATACCATTGTAGCACTTCACCCAAGAGTATTCCGGGGTATCATAATTTATATTCTCCCAAGGGAAAGCGGAGCTAGAAATAATAATAAAAGAGAGATCCTAGAGATCACCTCAATTTAGTACCAACTAGTGCAAGGGGGTAATCGATATAATGATAGGAAGGTGATGATGTAACAAACTGGTAAAGATAAGCAGGAGATGACTAGTGAGTATAACTATGTGGGAGGACAACGAGAGAGTAAAAGGACTCCTATGATTCCAACTCTACCTTTGTGGATTTAACTATGGCACTCAGTTGAGACAAACATCGATTGATTCCTCAATACAAGTATGCTAGGTGAGGGGATAGATCAGTAGGAGGACAAAACTCCTACCGGACCGCACCCTCTTCTTATGGGGGGCCTTATCTTTTAAGAACTTGCCTAAGAACACGTGGTGGAATACAAAGACTAGACAAGGCCGTCACTCTCTTGCTAGCTACCACAAACAATCCGTGCAACAAGCGATAACCAAAGGCAAGATTAAGTATAAGCACCACGCTTACACCTATTCTTACTACTCTAATCGTGTATACGACAACTAGAGTACCCTATGACAGGCGATGATCGCATACAGGAAAGGCCACAAGGATCTCAATCTAGTTTATAACAATTAACTGACAAGATAAACCACAACAATACTATAACAAGTATGATATTGCACAAAGTAAAGACTAAGTAAGTAAAGAAGGAATATTGCATTAAATAAGTAAAGTCTTACAAAAGAGAAGATACAAGAGGTTATACCAGATCCTCCAGGAAGACAACTCCAGAAAGTCCGAGCAAATCTCGACTCAACTCTAACTCCCACACTAGAGAACACTACTAGACTAATCTCCACTTGAGAACAAGAGTGGCTTGTATGGATTACATCATGATTAGAGAGGGAGGTATAGGCCTCTATTTATAGTGGGGGTGGAGTAGGGGCTACTCCAGCGCCACGTCATCGATCTAGGGGGCTTCAATCCTCCACCCTTGGATCCAACTAACTTAGAACCACCTTGGATGAATGGTATGGATTTCCAGCATGTGCTAGTTAGTATGGCGGTTGGCAGGGTCAAACCGACCTAGGGGGGTGGTCGGTCGACCAGCCCCTATGGCCAGTGGGCCATCCCTTGGTCTTCTGGATGTGACCCCACTGGTCAGGGACCAAGTGGGGGCTAGGTGGGCCCAGTGGGCGGTCAGCCGACCCCCTTGGGGTCTGTGGCCCACCTCATCCTTCCAGGTGTTGGTCCCACTTGTCATTGGCGTTGGGTGTTTATTCTGGGGTAGTTGTCGTGTTGATCTCTTTGGTGTGGGCCCATGGATCCATGTGCTTTATTTGTGAGTCGTTGGGAGAAAACATAGAGTGATCCAAGGGTTGGAAATCACTCTGAGGTGCTTCTTCTAGATCATGGCCGAGGGGGAGACCTAGTGGGCCCACAGGGTGGTCAGCCGACCCCCTATGTGGGTCCCACTGAGTCTCCTTTGCTCCATTTCTTAAATCCTACAACAAAATGCTCATGGACGTGTGGAACTTGTTATTTTGTAAAATATGCTTATGTGATGATTGTTTTATCCTTGATCCTGAGGTTGTTAGCAGTGTTTTAGTTATAAAAAATGTATCATTCTTGGTGCCAACAAGATCCCCAAGGTTAACCTTTGCTCGTCCCGAGCAAATAATCAAACTTAGCACGGTGGATCAGGAGTTGCTACAATGTTTCATATTTCAAGAGTACTAAATCTACAACAATCATACTTCTCTTTTGTATGAAAAATTCAGCAATAAAGTCTTACCCATATTACCTTAGTCCTTCATGGGGCTTATGGATTTATCCTTTGTCTTGAGAGGTTGAGAGATAAAACAACTTGACTTGAGCACTAGTTTTCTCATTCTTTCACAAGTTTCATATCGGAGGTTTTGCAATGTTTTGTAAAAGAAAAACTTAATGTTCCTCAAACAGTACTCTCAAGTCACTCATAAGGTGTATGATTCCTCACAAAGGCATATATTAAAGTTTGCCTTCTTTTCATCCTATCTCTAAAAACTTATGTGGAGTTATAGGTAGGGACAAAAGATGTAGCAAACTTACCTTGCATATATTGTAAAGTCAAATCCCGGATCCAAGGAGAGAAATGTCATAGTCTTAGATCAAGATGTGCAAGTGTGTGGAAACATGGTAAATGATCAATACTCCTATATTTGGATGATTTCTCTTTCCTAACTTATTATTTTGAGACATAGCTATCTTTTTAATTTTTCTATGAGCTTCGATTTTCTCATCATCATTTTTCTAAAATCTGGTACCTTCATGTGCCCCTATTATTTTAATTTTGCATAGTCTATGTCTCATTTACTAGTAACATACTAGAGAGAGTTTTCCTATTAGAGCATGGAGTATGAACTATGTGAAAATGAAAGGCATGTTTCTGCGTACTTCCAGTGTAGAAGCAGTATATAAATATGTGGTGTGTACGTGATCTTGATCTTGGGAGCATGATAAATCTCTCAACAAGGGTCACAAAACTTGACCAAACTCAACACAAAGCATGCAGCTTATGTACAAAGCTTATGTCATGTAAGAGCATATATGGATTTGGTAGGAATTTTCACCATTGAGGAACAAAAAGTATTTTTATCATTTTAATAAATAAAACTCCAATAGTCATTCTTGCTTAGAACAATATTATAGCAGCTCTTATCTTGTCATATCATGTCTCACAACAACTTAGACTTAGTTACGGCATTTGCAACCCACAAAAGTTTGAGGTTCATGATGGTTTCTTTTAAGCCGAGTAATCCATAGTTAGAGAAATATCAATTTGTAAACTAAGTACTAGAGAAACATTTGACAGAGCAACTATTCATCATTTCCACATGAAAGATGGATATCCATGGAACAAATTTATTCTAAGGGAAATAAAACATAATTAATTGATGGAGAAATATTTTTTTTGTTTCTAACAATTTTCCAACTTTTTTATGAAAATGAAATGCAGAAATAAAATGCTGGAATTACATTTACTAAATTTAAATTGCAAGATTATAATGCTAAAAAGTAAAACTTACCTTGGTGGGGGAGGGAATCTCCCCCAAGCTTATTCTTTTCATGGTCCTGGTGGAGGGAATTGCGTTGGATGCAATCCTTGCTGGGCGCAGAACATAGCCCATTGTTGGGCATTGTGTTCTCTCATTGCTTGGACCCGTTGCTGATTTTGGACTGCGTTCTGATGGAGAATTCCATGCTCCACCCGTAGCTTACCCACTTGATTAGTGAGTAGATCCACATCGTGACGGAAATCACGGTATTCTCTTTCCTGTGAAGAAGCAAAAGAGAACCGTGCACTTTGGGTGTGTGATGCTGATCTCTGAAATCCACTACTTGAGCTAGAGAACTGTGTGGCGCTAGTGGATTCATCTACGAACTCCGAACCTAGAGATGTGCCTTCTTCTTGTGCAGCGTATGGCAAGCTGCGTGTCATCCGACGACCTGCAAAACTCCTACGCCCTTCTTGGGTGTCTGTATTAAGGGTTAGTTGCCTACACCTATACAGTTTAAGTCTTTCATAAGGGAGTGGAATTCTGATTATGGGATCACTATTCATATATATGACAGAATCATATGGCCCATGAGCTAGCATGTGACCTTGCACAAAATATCCCATGTCTAACACAGCTCTGGGTGCATCTAGGAAAAATTGATAGTTATGAAGCTGAACCATGTTGTGCATGATTTTAGTGATCATGAATGTAAACTCAAAAGGTCCTTTTCTGCTACTGGCTGAGCACCAGTGATCTACCATGGCTCTAACAGGGGAAACAGGAATCTTATTTACCATGGCAAAAAGTATTCTTAGCTCAACATTTGTTATAGTTCTTACATCATCTCTAGGAAACAAGGTTATTCCTATCCAACGATGCATGAAACGTAAAGTAGGATTATGAATATCACTTGTTCATGGGTATCTAGCATTGTCTTTCCTAGAGATTAGTTTCCAAAATTCGCGTCTATCGTACCCCTGAGTAGCATGCTCAAGATTAATAGCACACTTCTCTTTACACCCAAGAACAGGACTAAATTTTTTCCAGTTTAAGTAAGTGGATGATTAAGCATCCAGAAAGAAAGCCTTTGTGCATTTGTATTAACCGTGCTTAGGAATTCTAGAGTTAAAAGTTTACTTCCTGGATCTCTAGAAATATCACAAATTTCACTGGTCCACCCTATAGCTCTAAAAACTTCATTAAACTCTATGTCTAAGCCCATTTTAGCTAAGAGGGCAGGATCAATTACCTTGGTGTGCACGTAGTCACGTACCTTCAGAATGTTGAATATGGCCATCTCATGAGGTGTGAGCTGGATGCCGGTTTCAGGATCAATGACCCGTGATGATTGATCTCCCAAATGATCGGCCGGTTCGTAATGACCGGCACTATGATGTTCTTGCTCGTACTCACCATGGCTAGCACTGCTAGCCATGATTTCGGTGGCGCTTGAACCGTGCACTGATTCGTGCCTTGAATCAATTGACATAATGTCTGTACCTTGTGATGAGCTACCTCCCTGGGAATTTTTGGAAGAACTCCCACTGATTGAGCTACGTGCCTTCTTGAGTGCTTTCTTGAGGGACTTAATCTTATCACTCTAACTAGCTAAAGCCGTACCCGTCTCTTGATTAGCGGTGAAGCTTATTGGAGAGAGATGGCAAGGATTTTTAGCTCGTGAGCTTGCTGGTCGAGAGTGTGTGCTTGAAAGAGTTGCTCTGCTTGTGTACATATAGCAGAGAGGAGGGGGGAGTGCCAGTGGCACTAGGGCCCGATCGACTGACCGCCCATATGCCCTCTGAGCGCTCTGCCTTGCAAGGTGGTGGTGTGCATGAAGATGCTTGACATGCATGGGATTGGAGGGGTCTCCACTGTACCGGCCAACCACCCTAAGGGTGCTCTGATGATGGTCCTTGCACCATGCCAATTTGAGTGGTAATGGGGTCAAGGAGATGACAGGAGCCATTTGGCCATGTCTGCTAATTAGCAAACGATGCTCCATCCCTTGGCTTTGAGTGATTAGAGAAAAGGGATGAATGGCATGGTCATTTGTTGATGTTCCATGATCAAGAAGTTATGGGATGATGGGAGAGTATGGCTCCTAGTGATTGGTGATACGCTTCTCGTGATGAATGAGAAGGTATATGATTGTTTATAGAAGAGGTATGGTGATTGTGGGCCTCTGATGTTTGGAAGAAATGAGTGCTGAATTGGATCGTAGTGATTAGTGAAATTCTCTTGCTAGGATGCCTCTCGTGGAGTATCCAAGGATGGCATGATTTTTGTGGTGTGTGAGTGGAAGCATGGTGGGAGGCAAGGAAATGATGGAAGGGTCATCATTTTGTCTGACTACCATGGGCTTTTGGCAGTATTTCTTTTCCTCTTTCTTGTAGGGAATCTGAATACGAGAGAAAGAGAGAGAGGAAGGAGTCATGGCCAGGTCGGCCGATCACTATTTGTGGTCCTGACTGTTGACTCTGCACACACTCATGCAAGGCATTTCAAGGCAAGGAAAGCAGAAGGAGGGGGGTCCATGGGCCCGGTCGGCCGACCCCACCCTTGCCTCTAAAGGCTCTGGCTTTGTGACACTAATCTACTTGCACTATTTAAAATACAAAGCAACTTTTGTGGATGGCAAAGGATTCAAAGTTTTATGGGTTAAATTGATTTTCAAAGTTTATTATGATTAAGCATGATTATGTTTTGAGACTAATTAAAAGAGATGATTATGCAAAGAGATTTTAGGAATTTAAGAGAAAGTGAAAGAGGAAACTTACCTTTCCGAGAAGTCGTGCTTTCAATGATTTGGAGTAGGGTCATCCTCCTCACTTGCCCATCGAATTTGCTTGCGGGGTTTTGGAGGTGGAGCGGTGCATGGCTTGATCACTTTTTTCTGCCATACCCGTTTGGGTTTCGACCGAGGTTGTTGCTTCACTTTTGTTAGGTAAGTGTAATTAACGTAAGGATCGATTTCAAATACCTTGACTATGGAGCATTGCTCGATTTTTGGCTTGAAGTGGAATATCTCCTGGTTCCATTGATGTTGAATTGAATTTCTCCAGCTCCTAAATCGATATGTGCATTTGCAGTGTTGAGGAACGACCTTCCTAGGATGAGTGGAGTCTTCTTGTCTACCTCCATATCCAACACCACGAAATCCACGGGGATGAAAAATTCTCGTATCTTGATGGGAATATTTTCAGCGATCCCTGCAGGGTAGCCAATTGATTGATTCGCTAGCTGCAAACACATTGGTGTAGGGGACAAAGTAGTATGAGTTAGTTTATCGAATACTACCTTTGGCATGACACTGACGCTTGCTCCCAAGTCATAGAGTGCATGCTCGAACTGCTGGGTCCCGATGGAGCAATCAATGGTAGGACACCCTGGTCCTTCTTCTTTAATGGTAGCTGGTTGAGTATGGTTGTGCTACACTCCTCTGTTAACTTGATGACTTCGGTGGTGGGTAACGGCCTTTTGTTGTTGAGAATGTCCCGCAGATACTTGGCATAGGTTGGAACCTGCATTGCATCAAGTAGGGGAATATGGACATATAATTGACGTATTACCTCAACAAACTTCCCAAATCGCTCATCTGAGGATTGTCTTCTTGGCTTGTTTGGGAATGGTAGTAGTATGTTTGTATCGTAGTACTCATGTGGGGCCGTTCTCCCATGGAACTTGACAGAGTCCTGGAGTGGTGCAAGTTCTCCTTCTTCTTCTTCATGTTGTTCTTCTGCTTCAACTTCTTTCTCTTTTCTTGTTGATTTCCCTGAAGTGTTAGGATGTGGTGGATCGCGAGCGGTCTTATCCCCTCTCGTGATCACCGCAATTATACTAGAGACTTTTTCGGAATTACCAAGATATGGGGTAGAAGATATCAATTGAGATAGTTTTCTTTCTATCATGTTATTGAAATTCAATTGATTCTTTACAACAGAAGCAAAGTCATTCATTTTATTGTTTAAAGTTTCAAGGGTCTTATCATTAGCATCTAGTTTATTGTTTATGCTTTCATTCATCCTAGCTTGACTTAAGACAAGATCTTTAAATGAAGGCTGATTAAATTTATTAAAGCTTTTACCTTCATTACCTTGATAGAAGGGTCGTGGCTTCGATCCAGATTGCTGAGGTCGATTCTCATTGTTGTTGACAAAGCTCACGCCTTCATTTGTTTTAGGGCAATTGTTTCCCGAATGATTTCCACCACATACCTCACACCATTGTTTTGCCTTGTTAGCCCGTGTGGAGGCATAGTGTTGGATGGCTTCTCTATCCTTCTTGAAATTGGCTCGTTCTTCGAGTTTCTTCATCAAGAGATCCATCCTTGTGGAGAGTGCACTCACTTCATGAATAGTTTCTGCACTCTTTTTCTTGACTGGGAGTCTTTCATCTTTCCACCCTTGATTCGTCACCATATTTTTAATGAGATCTTTTGCTTGTGTGACGTTGAGTGAAGTGAATGCTCCTCTTGCGGCTACATCAAGATGACTATAGGCTATTCATGTTAGCCCATAGTAGAAGCCTTGAATCACGAGCCAATCTTGAATTCCATGATGAGGACATTCCTAAATGTACTCCTGGAGACGTTCCTATGCTTCAGGAATAGTCTCATCCGCTTGTTGCTAGAAGCTTGAAATTCTTCCATGAAGGGCGGTGGTTTTGCCCATCGGGAAGAACTTCTTGAGGAAGGCATTGGTAAACTTCTCCCAAGTGGCAACTTCCTCAGAATGAGCATAGAACCATGGCTTCGCCTCCCCGAGTAATGAGAACAGGAAAAGGCAGAGACGAATGATATCCGATGCAACATTCTTAATGGAAATAGTGCCACTTATCTCCAAGAAGTGTTGGAGATGTGAATTAGCATCCTCATGGGACTTCCCGCGAAAAGGGTTGGCTTGCACTAGGCTGATCAAAGCTGGCTGCAGCTCGAAGGTAGCACCCCCTGTATTAATGTCTAGTCCTTGGGTCACGTGAGCGACTGAAGGAGTAGAGAAGTTAGAAATACCCTCTTGAGCTATAGCTTGCTTGATGAACGGAGTGGAACCTTCTTCCTTGAGTGGATCCGAGTTTGAGGTGAGCTTTCGAGGGGACACTAGACGATGTCTGGAGTTTCTTCGAAAACTCTTAGGATTTTCAAATGTGGTTGCTCGAAACTGGAATTCACTCATACAATGCCTTGCTTCACAATTAAGAAAGACAAAGGCAAGGGGTAAGCCCCTACAACTATTTGATAACTAATTTGATAGTAAACTCTGGATTCAATTCTATTAAAATTTCTAGGCTATGCTTTCCCCGACAACGTCGCCAAAAATGCTTGTTGGTATTTCTTATGACTATTGGACAAATCCGCAAGCACACAGATTATACCGTTGTAGCACTTCACCTAGGAGTATTCCGGGGTATCATAAATTATATTCTCCCTAGGGAAAGCGGAGCTAGAAATAATAATAAAAGAGATATCCTAGAGATCACCTCAATTTAGTACCAACTAGTGCAAGGGGGTAATCAATATAATGATAGGAAGGTGATGATGTAACAAACGGGTAAAGATGCCTAAGAACACGTGGTGGAATACAAAGACTAGACAAGGCTGTCACTCTCTTGCTAGTTACCACAAACAATCCGTGCAACAAGTGATAACCAAAGGTAAGATTAAGTATAAGCACCACGCTTACACCTATTCTTACTACTCTAATCATGTATACGACAACTAGAGTACCCTATAACAGGCGATGATCGCATACAGGAAAGGCCACAAGGATCTCAATCTATGTGGGAGGACAACGAGAGAGTAAAAGGACTCCTGTGATTCCAACTCTACCTTTGTGGATTTAACTATGTGTTGACACAAAATGTGGCGCACTGTGCCTCACACACAGCAAGCCGGAAAGCGTGGCTTGATTCGGGTGCCCGGGTGTTTCGAAATCCGGAAACTTGCCAGTCAGTTTGACCTGAAACTAACAAGGGATAAAAATCATTAGATACAAAACTGGAACGTGCTGGGTGAGACCAGACAGTTCCATATATACGGCCCTGAAGCCACTTACGACGACATACAACTATAGAAGTTGTCTGCCAACAAGTCTTATAGATCATTCGGCTAAAACAAACATAAAGTACGTAAAGCGTTGATTGTCGAACGTGCATGCATGAGAAAAGTACGTCTGGATGAATCATAGTTAACTGTGAATTAAAGCGTAATCAAGCTCGGCAATCCAACCGAGTTGGGATCCATGATGAAGGAACATGTAAGAAAACACGATCAAACTAATCTAAAGCTTGTATCTACCGCACGATACCTAACCTTATCAAAGCTTAAACGCGGTTAACATGCACGAACCCGCAACACGTAGCAATCTTGATTAGACTAATTCGGCTATTATGAACGTAAGATAGATTTGTAGAAACAACATGAAAACAATAACTGTTAGATCATAAATAGATCTATAAGAAAGAATAGAGCCGAACCATATCAATCTAGATCGGGCAAAGGAGTGTTACAAATATATAAAATATCTGAAACATGTAACACGTGATAACTTAATGAACCTACTAGATCTTGCCAAATCTAATAGAGTCGATAACTATCTTGCTTTTGCTAAGCATATCGAGCAAATGCCTGTCGCACGGTATCTACTTGTAAATGAAACATAAGCAAAGACCTCTTGATTGTCAAGCAAGGATCCACCGCACGATCATTGAAAACAAACAAGACTACTTGCATCAACGTCTAAATCCACCGCATGATACTAGACATGATAACAAGGTTGTCGGGACTTATGGAGGTCGACGGATCGATGACTCCTCTCGAAGAACTCCACGACACGACAAAAGACTCGAAGTTGGCACGGGGCCGGCTATATTGATTTGGTTGTGAACCCTTTTTACAATGGCCAAGGGTTTATATTTATACCCTGGTCATGACATGAGTCCTAAAAGGACACGTCTACAAAATATCAAAGGAAAACACGACATCTTTGACTTTAGTTTCCTTCAGAGTCTTTATTGCCTTAATTGTCGCGATCTTCGTTGCCTGATCGGTTCTTACTTGCCGCTTTTGTCGCTTCTTCAACGGAAAACCGCCCTTCCTCAGAATAGCCGACCGCACGATCATTTGCCGAATCTTTAGAAATTAGCCGACCGCACGGACACTTGCCGAATGCTCCGAACACCTATCTCTGCAAATTTACTGCGCACTGGCCCACCTGTCATTTTCCTAAGCGTGCGAAAATCTAGTGTTAACACTATGGCACTCAGTTGAGACAAACATCGATTGATTCCTCAATACAAGTATGCTTGGCGAGGGGCTAGATCAGTAGGAGGACAAAACTCCTACCGAACCGCGCCCTCTTCTTACGGGGGCCTTATCTTTTAAGAACTTGTCTAAGAACACATGGTGGAATATAAAGACTAGACAAGGCTGTCACTCTCTTGCTAGCTACCACAAACAATCCGTGCAACAAGTGATAACCAAAGGCAAGATTAAGTATAAGCACCACGCTTACACCTAATCTTACTACTCTAATCGTGTATACGACAACTAGAGTATCCTATGACAGGCGATGATCGCATACAGGAAAGGCCACAAGGATCTCAATCTAGTTTATAACAATTAACGGACAAGATAAACCACAACAATACTATAACAAGTATAATATTGCACAAAGTAAAGACTAAGTAAAGTAAAGAAGGAATATTGCATTAAATAAGTAAATTCTTACAAAAGCGAAGAGATACAAGAGCTTATACCAGATCCTCCAGGTTGACAACTCCAAAAAGCCCGAGCAAAGCTCAACTTAACTCTAACTCCCACACTAGAGAACACTACTAGACTAATCTCCACATGAGAACAAGATTGGCTTGTATGGATTACATCATGATTAAAGAGGGAGGTATAGGTCTCTATTTATAGTGGGGGTGGAGTAGGGGCTACTCTAGCGCCACGTCATCGATCTAGGCGGCTTCAATCCTCCACCCTTGGATCCAACCGACTTAGAACCGCCTTGGATGAATGGTATGGATTTCCAGCATGTGCTAATTAGTATGGCGGTTGGCAGGGTCAAACCGACCTAGGGGGTGGTCGGCCGACCCCCCCTATGGCCAGTGGGCCATCCCTTGGTCTTCTAGATGTGACCCCACTAGTCAGGGACCAAGTGGGGGCTAGGTGGGCCCAGTGGGCGGTCGGCCGACCCCCCCCCCCTTGGGGTCTCTGGCCCACCTCATCCTTCCAGGTCCTGGTCCCACTTGTCATTGGTGTTGGGTGTTTTTTCTGGGGTAGTTGTCGTGTTGATCTCTTTGGTGTGGGCCCATGGATCCATGTGCTTTATTTGTGAGCCGTTGGGAGAAAACATAGAGTGATCCAAGGGTTGGAAATCACTTTGAGGTGCTTCTTCTAGATCATGGCTGAGGGGGAGACCTGGTGGACCTACAGGGTGGTCGGCTGACACCCTATGTGGGTCCCACTGAGTCTCCTTTGCTCCATTTCTTCAATCTTGCAACAAAATGCTCATGGACATGTGGAACTTGTTATTTTATAAAATATGCTTATGCGATGATTGTTTTATCCTTGATCTTGAGGTTGTTGGCAGTGTTTTAGTTATATAAAAATGTATCATTCTTGGTGCCAACAAGGAGCAGCGACGACAGTCTGAGGAGCAGCGTCGTCAGGCAGAGGAGGTCAGGAGACTCACAGCTCAGCAGCTCGCAGCCCAGGCAGAGTCTCAGGCCAGGCAGGACGAGTTCCAGTGTTAGTTCTTAGCATATCAGATGCAGTAGGCCGAGATGCAGAGGTCGCAGCCTTAGATCCTTGAAGAGACTTCTCAGTTCCAGCTCCAGGCCATCTTTCACTCCCCAGCTACAGTTGCCCGGAGTCTCTCTGTAGCAGTTTACCTCCCAGCCTTAGCCTTCACCAGTTGTGGTGTCTACTCCAGCTTTACCATACTGTGGACAGCTTTACCACTCCCAGAGAGTATCAAACGGGCTTCACACTGACCCGGGGGGGTACCATAGAGGAGGCAACTCGTGACCTCATGGCCTCCTACAGAGATATTACAGGTGAGGACTCACCAGTTGCAGCAGCTCAGCTTGACACTTAGCCTACAGAGGTCCCTCCTCCGGCGATGGGCACCCACCTTTCCTCAGTTGCCTCGTCGGAGATTGAATCGGCCTGCTCAACCCAGACAGTGACCACTCCTCCTCTTGTTGCCATCACATCAGATGCTACGGCAGTTGCAGCAGAGGCTATAGAGTCACCAGCACCCGCTTAGTTAGAGGGTCAGCCAGCCGAGATAGTGGCAACAGTTGCGCTTGCAGAGCTTGCAGTGGCACCTTCTCCCCTGCCTCGTGTCTACACTCACCGGGTTGTTGAGCCCGCACATACCGAGGTAGGACCGTCTGAGGCTCCAGCTCAGGATGCTACTCCTTCAGAGCCTCAGGGGTAGTTGGGAGAGTCAGTTGCTATAGAGTCTACATCAGCTTTGCCTACTCAGACCGATTCACAGACAGCTCCAGCTTCAGAGAGTCAGGCAGCAGAGGACAGTGATGACAGTCCAGACTACACATAGTTCAACCTTCGTCCTCGCGACCCGACTGCTCCACCTCCATATGCTCCAGTCTCATAGATGTTTTTGGTGCTTGGCGCCAAAGGGGGGGAGAGGGTAGAGTAGTCGAGTATCAGAGATAGGGGAGGGATTTGGATTTACTTGTGTGATTTACTTCCCCGTACTCATGCATCATGTCTATGTTTTCTTGCACTTGTTTATTTGTGTGTGATGCTTGTGAGATACTTGTGTGACAAACTCTTATGCTAGTCACTAATATATCATATGAGTTGTCATTTGGTTTCATGATATGTCTCCATTCTATAATGATTGAGCTTCCGCGCCATTCTTTGATATCTTGATGAGAATATCATGAGGTACTCCGATTCTAGTTTATGTTCATTGAGTACCATGTTTGTGGCTTGGCTAGGATGAGCAAGTATCATTCACTCTTATTCACTAACCCTTGCTCAATCCATCCAAGTCACTTGAAATCCTAACCATTCACTCTTATATCTTATACTCGAGGATTATTGTCGTCAATCACCAAAAAGGGGGAGATTGAAGAATCATGGCCCTATTGGTTTCAATGATTAACGACAAAGAGAGATTATTATGGCTAATGTGTGTTTTGCAGAGGCTATGCGTAGCTTAGCCATAGTGATCAACATGAATGGGCATCAATGGTTATCACTTAGCCCCCAAGATGGATATCATTTCAGATTTCAAAGAGACATGATGAAGACCTTATAGTGTTAGACTAAGTGCCATAAGGAGATGAAGGGCACTTAGCTTAGATAGGGCTTTGTTTGATCTTTGACCGTACTATAAAGAGGGGTTGAGACTAGTAGCTTGACTTAGGAAAGCTTCATGACTTAGGTGTGGTGCACACTTGACTTCCTTAGCTCTAAGCAAGCCTATGGTGACCGTAAGATAGCCTAGAACAACTTCCATACTCACCGCGATGAAAACCAAAGTTGGGAGAGGAGTTTTCTGGGCATCGGATGCTGAGGCCGAGGGCGCCAGACGCTATCGTAAGCACATTGGAGCGTCCGTCGCCAACACAGAGAGCTCCAGAATTGTCCATTTTGTGACGGACGCGTCTATCGCAAGGGCGTCGGACGCTGGCGAGCGTCCGGGAATATTTTCCCAGAAACCCGAGAGCGGCCAGTTGGCGCCGGACACTGAGGCGCAGCGTCCGTCGCCAAGTGACGGAGCGTTCGTCGTTTGCTAACGTACATAGTAACTAGCCGTTGGGTAGGGCGTCGGAGCATCCGTCGTCTAGGTGATGGAGCGTCCGTCGCCAACTTAAGTTGCCTATTTTCTTCAGCCTGAGGCAGTTTGTGTGTGGGGCTATAAATAGCCCACCCCTTTCCTTCCCATCTTGCGTCTGCTCATTTTAGTTACTAAGATCCTTGAGAAGGTTGTGAAGAGAGCAAGAGCCCTAGAGAGAGAGAGAGTGATTCGCGAATCCATCCATCCTCTTCTCTAGTTCATCCAAGAGTTCAAGTGTGCATCCACTCTAGTTGTGAGGCTTGATTGAGTCAAGTGAAGATCAAGGCTTGTTACTCTTGGTGATCGACATCACCTAGACGATCCGGTGGTGCTTCAGAGGAAGGTGATCGCTAGAGGATTGTCGGCGACCCTTCTCCATCGACTTGTGATCGGTTGTGGGCGGTTCATCGAGCCGGACTGGCGAAGAACCAGCCCGTAGAGAGCACTCATCCCTTGCGCGGGATTGAGGGGGAGCAATACCTTGCAAGGTGCTCCAACGAGGACTAGGGGGGAGTGTCGACTCCTCGATACCCCGGCAAAACGTCACCGTGTCAAGAATCTCTTTCCCTAGCTCTTTACATTCCGCACTTGTTCTTTCATTCATACTAGAATTGTGTAGGTTGTCTTTACATTCCTTGGCTTGCTACCGCTTTCTATCTAGGACACACAATTGGTAGGCACTAGGGGGTAATTGGCATTGCTAGGATTTCATATTGCTTTAGAAATTTGAAATAATCCCAATTCACCTCCCCCTCTTGGGCATCTTGATCCTTTCAGGCACAAACCGAATAGGTGAGCCAGAACAAGCTTCGTCGCGAGCGCCATGGCTGCAGGACCTCCGCCGCAGGCAGCGGCACCGTGGCCAGCCAAATCCAGCGCATCTCCCTCTCTTCTAACTCTCATATGTGGTAGCCTAGAGGTCGTAGAAGCTCACCGTGGAGTCAGTTGAAGTTGTTAGGGTTAGGGTTAGCCGGAACGGGATCTCCGTCGTGTGCGAGCGCTCGGCACCCACAACACCAGCGAGGTTCACGCTAGGTCACTCAGTGCCTCTCAAGTCCATCGGAGTAGCATTAGGGTTAGCTGGTTGGCTCGTAGATAGTTGGCTGGAGTCGGTTGAAGCGATTACGCATCACCACCGCCGGAACGGTCGAGTCACGCCGCCGTGATCTCGCCACCGTGCCGATGTGCATGTGGCCGAGTTCATCGGAGGGTTCTCAAGGCTGCAGTCTAGGCCAGATCGAACTGCTAGGGTTCAGGGTAGGTGTCGCACCCACTAGCTTGGCCGGTAGAAGCCTAAGCCGGTCAGCGTAAGCACCGCAGCACCGTCATGCCGCCATTGCCGACGTTGAGCATGCTCCAGTGAGTTTGGGGTACAACCAGCTACATGGTTGTGTGCGGGTTGCGAAGGAGAGCACGTCTGTAGGGTTAGTTTGGCCGGAAACCTCGCCGCCGGTGAAGGACCGTCGATCGAGCACCTTCTGTGCTATTGGCTATGGAGAAGAAACTAACCAGTGGGTCCCACACGCCATAGACTGGTTGTGTTGTTTTCTGATTTGTTTTTTCCGTTTTGTTAGTGAGCTATCAAGTAGCTCGGATGATGGTGATGATGATTCATCCTACTACGACTCCAAGGGTGGAAAGAAGAAGGAGAAGGATGATGGCAGCAGCAACAACAAGAAAAAGTACTCCGCCGTCTCTTTCAACTATTCTTATTTGACTAACCGAGACTGTAAGTCTTTTGTAAATGTTCCCACCAGCAAATTACCTCATTTCGATGGGACTAACTTTTCTAAGTGGAAGCATTTGATGAAGGCTTACCTTATTGGTCTTCACCTTGGCCTTTGGGTGATTGTTGTGAAGGGTGTGCAGGTACCGGAAGACCCCGAAGAGCCGACAAATGAAGAGATGATTGATGTCCATCTCAATGCTCAATCCACTAGCATCCTCCTTAGTGCTTTGGATGGAAATGAGTACAATAGAGTGATGAATGTGGATGTGGCCAAGCAAATTTGGGACACCCTACACCTAGCTCATGAAGGTGTGGATAAGGTGAGAAAGGAAAAGATTGATTTAATGATGGCCAAGCTCAATAGGTTTGTGATTCTGAAAGGTGAAGGGCCACAAGAGATGTTTAACCGATTGATGACCATGGTCAGCAAGATTAGAGGATATGGTTGTGAGGAGCTTGATGATCACAAGGTGGTGAAAATCATGTTGGAAGCTTACTCACCAATGAATGAGACCATGGTCACCTTGATTAGAGACAAGAAGAAGTTTGAGCACTTCACTCCCAATGATGTGCTTGGAAGATTGTTGGCCTTTGACATGCAAATAGAGGAAGCAAATGAAAGAAGAAAGCATAGAGAGTTACAATCAAAGCTTGATAGCATGAAGATCAAGGATGTGGCTCTCAAGTCAAGGAAGGCAACCAAGAAGAGCTTCCCAAGCAAGAATGAGGGCAGCAAGCAAGCATCCACAAGCAAGCCCAAGAAAATGAAGGAAGTGCAACAAGAAGATGATTTCACTTCCTCCTTAAGTGATGATGAAGATGATGGGACTGATTTTGAAGAGATCAAAGATATGGCCTTTTTCATCAAGAAGTACAACAAAGGCTTGAAGAAAAATGGATATAAGTTTGTGAAAAGAAGATTCCCTAGCAAGAAGAAGAGAACTTGCTACAATTGTGGGAGCACCGAGCATTTTATTGCTAAGTGCCCAAATGAGAAGAAAGATGGCTTCCACAAGAAAGAGAGACAAGATAGCAAGTTTGAGAACAAGAGAAGGTTCAAGAAAGTGGGTGAAGCCCACATCGGCCATGAGTGGGATTCATCACTAGAGAGCCAAAGTGATGAGGATGAGAAGCTTGCAACCATTGCTATCCAAGAGCCATCCTCTACACCGAAGCTATTCAACAACATGAGTGATGATGATGACTACTACTCCCCTCACATTTGCCTCATGGCAAAGGGTGAGAAGGTAAAATCAAAAGCCAAATCTCATCCTCCTTCTCATGATACTTCTAGTAGTGATATTAGTGACACCTCTTGTGATGAAGGTTCTAGTGATGAAGAAATGGATGAAATCATAAAGAACCTAAATCCTAAAATCACACTAATAATCACTAAGCTAAAGGAGGAATTAGAGGGAATCCAAGTATAGTTGGACAATAGAGAGAGTGACCTTGATGATCTTGAACAAAATGTATATTGCCAACAAGGAAGCTCTTAAGGAAGAGAGAAGTGAGGTGAAATCCTTGCAAAAGGCCTTGGCCAAAGAGCAAGGACATCATGCTCTCACTGAGAAGGAAAATATTTCACTCCATGAAAAGTATTGTGTCTTGGATGAAAAGCACAAGGAAATGGAGTTGCAATATAACCTTCTTTAGGAGAGCAACCCATAGCCCTCTACCTTAAAGGATACCTCTATTCCCTCCACTAGCCAAGGTTGTGGAAGATGTTTTGAAATTGATATAAATGTTTATTCCACTAACCTTGCCAATATGGAAGCAATGAAGAAGGAGATTGCTAGGCTCAATGCTTTGCTACATGAAAAATGCAATGATGATAAGAAATCAGCAAGTGGCAAAGTTGATCAACCAAAGAAGCCACAATTCAAAGATGGAAGACATCCTTTCATCAAAGATGGACTTGGCCTCACTCGGGGAGACAAAAAGAATGGAAGAAAGGTTGTCAAAGGAATTGAATGTGTTCAGTTTGTGAGTAGTGGAAGAATAGGTACAGAGAGGCCTGCACAACCAGTGGCACAAGCCTCACCCCAAGCAGCACATCCAACTAAGGTCGGCAGTGCCGCTCCCCGCAGAAAAGGGAAGGCCACCTATGACTCCACTGCCCACAGCAAGCACACTAAAGAGATGTATAAGGTGAAGAATGAGGTGCACAAGCCAAAGGAAACTATCTGGGCCACCCCAAATAGATATTCATATCAATTAAGGGCTCAAGCATCTCGCTCAAGTTTGAAATATTGCTTTGAGCTGAAGAACAACAGCAAGGGTGAAATGATTGCCAAGCACATTGGCAATGGAAAGAATATTTACATTAATGCTTTCATTTGGGTTCCTAAGACTCTTGTTACTAACATGCAAGGTCCCAAGAATCTTTGGGGACCTAAATCAAGGAACTAAACCTATTTTGTAGGCATACTCCTCCGGTAGATCAAGTTGGGTGCTTGATAGTGGATGTACAAATCATATGACCGGAGAAAGGAGTATGTTCAGTTCATATACCCCCTCAACCGATGCAAGTGAGAACATTGTCTTTGGAGACAACTCAAAGGGGGATGTGATCAGTCTTGGTAAAGTTGCTATAACTCTAGATCATTCTATCTCTAATGTTTTGCATGTTGATTCGTTGAGTTACAACTTGTTGTCCGTTTCACAACTTTGTGAGATTGGCTACAATTGTCTCTTTACGGATAAGGGTGTGGAAGTTCTTAAGAGGGAGGATTCCTCTATTGTCTTTACGGGTTGTTTGAAGGACAAGCTTTACCTAGTTGATTTCAACAAAAGTAAGGCTAAGCTTGAGACTTGTTTAGTGGCAAAATCTAGCATGGGTTGGCTATGGCATCGCCGACTAGCCCATGTTGGGATGAGGAACTTGGCCAAACTCCTAAAGAATGAACATATCATTGGACTAACAAATGTTCATCTTGAGAAAGATAGGATATGTGGAGCTTGCCAAGCTGGAAAACAAGTAGGTGGACCTCACCTACCAAAGAGCATCATGACCACCACTCAACCATTGGAGTTGATTCATATGGATCTCTTTGGACCGGTTGCCTACATAAGTATCAGGGGTAACAAATATGGATTAGTAATTGTTGATGATTATTCCTGTTTCACTTGGGTGTTCTTTGTTTATGATAAGTCTTAGGTACAAGACAAGGTGAAAACCTTTGTGAGAAGGGCTGAAAAGGAATTTGGTCTCCCAATCAAGAAAGTGAGAAGTGATAATGGGACCGAGTTCAAGAACACCATGGTGGAAGAGTTTCTTGATGATGAGGGCATCAAACATGAGTTTTCAGCTCCTTACACCCCTCAACAAAATGGTGTAGTAGAGAGGAAGAATAGGACTCTCATTGATATGGCAAGGACAATGCTTGATGAATACAAGACTTCGGACATCTTTTGGTGTGAAGCAATCAACACTGCTTGTCATGCCATCAACCATCTCTACCTACACAAGAAGCTTCAAAAGACATCATATGAACTCCTAACCGATAACAAACCAAATGTGTCTTACTTTAGAGTTTTTGGGTGCAAAGTGTTCATTCTCAACAAAACACCCAAAACCTCTAAGTTTGCACCTAAAGTTGATATTAGCATACTACTTGGTTATGGATCAAATGAGCATGCATATCGTGTTTTCAACCAAACCGTTGGTAGAGTTGAGATCATGATAGATGTGACATTTGATGAATCTAATGGCTCTCAAGTGGAGCAAGTTGATGCGAGTGTTGTAGGAAAGGAGGATCCACCATGTGAAGCAATCAAAGATCTGGCCATAGGAGAAATTAGGCCATTAGAAGAAGAAGATGCTGATCATGAGGAGCCTCAAAGTGTTGCTGCACAAGATTCCGCTGTGATACTCAACAACCAACAGCAAGACACACCTGCTACTGTTCAGCAGGTCGACAGTGCCGCCCCTAAGGTCGGTAGTGCCGCCCCCAGTGAACCAGCAGTAGGCAGTCCAGCAAGGACTCCATCACCTCAAGGGCTTAACCTAGAGCCTATCTTTGAACAAGAACAAGATGCTAATACATCAGAAGATCAAGGAGGTGTTGAACACCCAAGACTACGCCAAAACATACAACGGGATCACCCTGTTGACAACATTCTTGGAAGCATCCGCAAGGGGCTAACAACTCATTCTCATATAGCAAACTTTTGTCAATATTACTCGTTTGTTTCCTCCTTGGAACCCTTGAAGGTAGATCAAGCACTTGATGACCTGTATTGGATTATGGCAATGCAAGAAGAGATAAACAACTTTGAGAGGAATCAAGTGTGGACTTTGGTGGAAAGGCCCAAGACCAATGTGATAGGCACCAAATGGGTATTCCGCAACCAGCAATATGAGAATGGTGTGGTGACAAGGAACAAGGCAAGATTGGTGGCAGATTCATTTGGCCCATGAGCCAGAGTGTGACCTTGCACAAAATATCCCAAATCTAACACAGCTCTGGGTGTATCTGTTGGGGATATTACCTCGGCATATCCCCAGGAACCTTATGGGCCTGCCGACAGGAGACGGCCCAGCCCACGAGGCCTTGCGGCACGCGACCAGCCCGTCGTGCTCGCCAAGGACTCTAAAGAAGCCTTGCTCACCAAGAAGGATCCTAGTAGATAGACTCGGATCCCTTACCTAAAGGGACCGATCGTAATCTGTTAGGATATGGAAACTGTAACCCTGCTCCCTAGCTATATAAGGCGAGCAGGGACCCCCTCCAAAACATACGCATACGATCCCCTAGATCTCATCTACGCATTTTGTAACCTAATACACATATCAATCCAGCCACCAAAACACGGGACGTAGGGTATTACGGCGATTTGTTGGCCCGAACCTGTCTAAATCGCCGTGTCTACGCTCTCTATGTTACGCTTGATCGTTGTCGCCACACCTCCGCCTACAATCTACTACTGCGGGGTACCCCCTAGGTAGACTGCGACGCATATTTCGTCGACAGTTGGCGCGCCAGGTAGGGGTGTGTGTATCGACTTCATGGCTCGTCAAGCGGTTACGTTCCCGGATTCGATGGTCCTCTTGACGGTCGGCACCGTGCTCCAGATTGGATCGATGTCCTGGACCGTCGGATCTACTCCACGCGGGGAAGACGCGCTGCCGCTCGCACGTCGTCCCACCACGCCAATGTACCGCCCGCGAGAAAAGATCAGCATCGACGATTTAGTCGACGCCATCGACCGCTCCAATGCCGGCATCGACCTCGTTCAGGCGATGCGACGTCGACTCCTCGGCCATCACGGTCGCCGACCACGCCGAAACCGAACTCCGACGAAGACGACGACCATGATGACCAGGGGCACCTACCTCCCTCCGACGATGCCTCATGGACTCTGCAATCAGGCGGCAGTCTTCCAACGCCAAATGCTCTGATTGATCTTCGACCAGGCCCCAGCACCTCCTGTCGTGAACACCTTCGTCATCTCCTCGATCCCTAGTGACTCCGAGCAGGCAGTATCCCTAGATGGTACCATCTCCTCGGGATCGACCACCAGCGCAGGGACCAAAGTCACCAGCACCTCTAGATCGACTGGCAGCTTCCTAGAGTTCCCTCCGGGCTTCGGAGGGGTGATTTTCAAGTCTCCGCTGATAGCGTAGCCCCCGACAACGAAATAGACGCTGAACGCGCCGCAAGAGAGCAGCACAACACCGAACGCGCGCAAAGGCGCAGCGACGAATGCCGCGAGCAGGAGAAGCGCGACCTAGAGAACCGTGAGCAGGAATGCATCGCACGGGAACAGCGCGAGCAGGATCAGAGGAATCACAGTCACCCGCCATGATGCAACCTCCAGTACGAGTTCGACATGATGGGCGACGTCCCTGTGTACTCAACTCCCAGCGCTAATCTGGCGGCAGCCGCCTATGAGCTGTCCAAACTCCAAGAGACCCCCGTCATCGAGAAGATAGATGCCCACATCAAGGCGGCCGCGGTCCAGGTAAAAAAGGAAGGGGCAAGTGCTCGAGTCCTCCGGTCAATCCCACAGCAGGAACCACCCGCGAAGCCCTTTGAGGGAGCACCAGCGAAGGTCCCCACAACGCAACGAGGAAGACCATGACAGGACCCGGCGTGGTCGAGCATTGGAACCCGTGCGCTGGAGCCCTCCAAGGGACCACCGACAGAGACCCCCTCGGTACAACAACGGAGAGGACAATAGGGTCCGGCGTGATCAAACACCGACGCCGGCGTGCCGGAGCCCTCCGAGACAACACCGACGAAGATCACCGAAGTACAATGACGACGAGTATAACAACCCCAGACACAATCGAGCACCAGCACCCTGAGCTACGAGGGGAGTGCGCCCCTTTTTAGCTCGTTTGCGCGCCATCTGGTGGCCCCAGAACTTCAGAGTAACGTCAGTGGAGAAGTACGATGGCAAAGCAAACCCAGAGCAATGGGCGTCCACGTACGAGATCGCCGTGTACGCCACTGGAGGAGACCAAGACGTGATGGCTAATTACTTGCGAGTAATGTTGTCGACCTCCACCAACAATTGGCTCCAGAAGATCCCAGAAGGAAGAATCGACAGCTGGGAAGACCTCAAGGAAATTTTCATCAAGACCTACAAGGCTACGTGTGTCCAGCCAGGGACGCGTTACGACCTAGAGAGCGTCCGCCAGAGGAGTAATGAAACCCTCCGGGAGTACATCAGACGTTTCTCCGACAAGCGCCTGAGCATAACAGAGATCTCCGACCAAGAAGCCATCGCCATCTTCTCCAACGGTCTACGGGCAGACGACCTCCGAAACAAGTTAGCTCGGAAAAACGTAACGACCATAGAAGACCTGATGACGATCGTGAACCCCTACGCCAACCAAGATGATGCAACACGTAGCAGAGAAAATAGACAGCGCCATTCTCGTTCTCCGGAACACGCAGGGGATAACAATCGCCGACCAGCCCACCGGAGTGAAAAAGGGTCCAGCGACCACCGTGACTACTGGTCAGGTAACTCCGAACGTCGTCTGTAGAAGTACGACTACAGGCAAAATAACCGCTACGTTGCAAGCACGGATGCTCGTCGAAAGAAGAACTACTTCGAAATCTACAAGAAGATCCTCGACGGACCAAGTCCCATACATAAGAACTCCAAACACTCCCTGCAAGAGTGTGATCTCATTGAGAGAACAATGAAGGAAAAAGCTGACAAAAGACAGAAGAAGAAAGGCGAAGACAGAGGCAAGGACCAAGGACCGCCAGCGCCAGAATTCCGGGAAGCCTCAACAATGTACTCCATATTTGGAGATAGCGTACTCGTTTAAGGGGAAATACGATGCCACCAAACCCGCAAGGACGTTTACTCGCTCGCCGCCATAGGAGAGAATGCAGCCGAGGCTCGCTCCCTCGACTGGTCAGATCAACCAATCAGCTTCTCCAGAGAAGATGAGTGGATGGATTACAGATATTTAGGTCACTTCCCACTGATCATTAATCCAACCATCGCAACGTGCTGCTTCAGGAAGGTCCTAGTCGACGGCGGCAACGCCATCAACATAATCTTCGCCGACGCATTCCGCCAGCTCGACTACTCAAAGAAAGATCTCCTCCCATCAAACTTCTTCTTCTGGGGAATCATCCCAGATAAGGCGTCAACACCGATAGGGCAGATCACCCTACATGTGCAGTTCGGCAACAAGAACCACTTCAGGGTCGAGAACATTAACTTCGTCATCGCCGAATTCGAGATAGCCTACCATGCGATACTTGGTCGTCCAGCACTCACAAGCTAATGGCAGTCCCACATTACACGTACATGGTGTTGAAGATCCTGACACCACAAGGCATCCTCAGCCTCCGCACCAACCTGAAGATAGCATACGAGTGCGAGCAGCAGACAATCAACGCCATCGAGAAGCCCTGCACCCAGGACACATACACCTCCAGTGACAACAAAATCCCGCCGCTAAGAAGCGGAAAGAAGCAGAACCAACGACAACCACCGCTGACCTCGCCCACGAACAGACGCAGAAACTACCAACCCTCGACGGCGTGTGAGGATTTCCAAATGTAACCATAGTTCAATAAAGTTTGTACTAGGTACTTCCCCATCAATAAATAAAGGTGCTTCATCTCCTATGTATCCCACGTAACCAAAACTAACTTGTGCAAAACGCCCACGGCATACGACGACTACTGCACAAACGCCCACGGCGTACGACGACTACTGCACAAACGCCCACTGAGTACGATCACTACTGCACAAACACCCACGGCGCACGACGACTACTGCGCAAACGCTCACGACGCACGGCGACCACTGTGAAGAATAGCCCCAGTGTACGGCAAAGCCTACAAACGTTCGACGACCTCTCCAAAACACTCCCATAGTGTTCGACGACCTCGCCAAAAAACACGATAAGGCGTTTCTCCAAACAGCCTGGCCGTAACTAGAAAGCTTCCGAAGCTGGCCTGTCGATTAACCATAGCGAATAGAAGTAGCTACCCTAAGCGTTATGATTACATCGACAGGCCTCCCCAGCGGTATTTCCCCAGAAGCCGGGTGATACCGCTTGGGTCGGCAGCCATGAGGTTGCGCGCCCAGAATCTGTACACGACCACGATACGGTCGATGACTCTACAAGTAGCATGGCTTTTCGCCCAGCATCTATAGGAATGATCTCCACAGGCCCAAGTTTTACCACGATCGAGCCTCTCAGAAAAAAGCCATGTCCCTGGCATCTCCCTAAGCGTGCATGAGTTGTTCGCCCTCTGCGCCACGGGTTGTCAGCAGTGTGTCTCCTTGGGAGTCCTTATGTATCCTAAGCGTGTAGTGGCGCTAGCCCTATGATATGGACCATTTTAGACCCAAGGCCGAACATTTCGTCGCTATGGCTCACGACTTAGCAGGCAGGACAGGACATACAGAAACAAAAGCTCACCGCCCGGATATATAATAGCTTTGTAGTTTTTCACTTACATGTCCAACCACTTGTACCTAGGATACAAATCATAACTATTCCGCAGCAAAATAGCCGATGACAAAGTATCTTGATACACCAAAAGAGAAAGGACAATGCTTCGGATAAAACGTGCGACGACTACAATCTCATCATATGAAGATTTGCCGGGGACTGCAAATGTGACCATGGATGTATCTGATACCTCATCCTAAGTAAAATTGATAATTATGAAGTTGAGCCATGTTGTGCATGATTTTAGTGATCATGGATGTAAACTCAAAAGGTCCTTTTCTGCTACTGGTTGAGCACCAGTGATCTACCATGGCTCTAACAGGAGAAACAAGAATTTTATTCACCATGGTGTTGACATTTCTTAACACCACTTTGAATACTGGGTTGTCATCCCCAGCATGGCGCTAGAAATGTGCGGTGGTATTTATGAATGTAAAGCATCTCTAGAAAATATATTTATTCTATCTGCAAGCGCACAGATAAAATACCAATTGTAGCACTTCACCGGGAAGTAATTTCTAGGTATCGTTTATTTATATTTTGCTAAAGGAAAAGCAAACATTGGTGGCAAAAACTAACGAGGGTTTAGACTAGAGATGGACTTGCAGAGCATGATTACTTATGAGAAACTCAATCACACAGTCACTTGCTTCGGCAGGGGGGTAAGCCATAATAATAATAATGATATTGAAGTGTAAGCTCAAAGATAAATAACACAGAGATTAGAGATAGACTACTCCATATAAATGTAAGGTGACGTCGGATTAGTAAGAGAATAACTTCTAAGTGTATTCTAATCTATTAAGTCATAACCTACTCTAGCACATATACAATCATATATATATTATAAAGGACTCTTCATCTATGTATAAGGAACATCGCTAAACAAAGCCAGGACATAGCAAGACTTACTCCGCAATACCAATTCTGCCTGTCCTACCAATGGGGGTGGACTATATAAGAATCAATGGAACTGTCACTTCCATGAACTACCACGCGACCCGGCCAATAGGATACATTTGCAGGTAAATAGCATCTAAGCACCACGCTCACATGTGATCTACCACTTAAACCCCTAGGGTGAAAGCTAAGTGCTTTGCAAACTCATACATAAACTCATTATCAATCATAACTATATCAAGTATAGAACTAGAACAAACTAAGAACATAATAAATAGAAACATAATGATATTAAGAATAAAGTCGTAGAGAAAGATACAAGATAATACCGATCTTTATGACAATGATCCAAAATCCAGAGCGCAATGCTCTACTTCTCTAGATCTATCTAATCAATCCTATAGAACTTGAAGGAATTGGGAGTAGCTATTCTAACTCTGGTGGAGAGAGGGATATGAAACCCAAGCTTTTATGGCTTCCTCTAATAATGATTTCTCCTCTTCCTCAGGGGTCGCAGGGCCTTCCTTATATAGCCCCCTCAAAGGAACTTGGATCGTCGGATCAAACCGACGTTAATCGAGTGGTTTAGATTCATCCTCAAAGGCGGTTAGGCACGATCCGCTAACTTCACCCTGATTGGCCACAGGGGTAGGGCAGGCGCCCCAAACCCTAGGGAGGGCGCCCTGGGTGTGGGCCCTCTTGGCCTCCGGCTTGGTCCAGTTGCTTCTAGAGCCTTCCTGAGTATTCTTGTTTTTTCGGAGGTCCTTTCTCTCTATGTAAACATGACATGTGGACCTTCCTTTGCTCTTTTCATGATAACTCCCTGTAAAAAAATAAACTCACAAAAACTTGTGGAATTCTATCAGTTGGACCCCCTAAGTCTATGGTGGTGATTCAATTAAGTCCTTTTTAGTTCTTGTTGACATATTGAAATTGATACTTAACGACCGTCAACACATGGCAAAAAGTATTCTCAGCTCAACATTTGTTATAGGCCTTACATCATCTCTAGGGAACAAGGTTATCCCTATCCAACGATGCATGAAACGTAAAGTGGGATTGTGGATTTCACTTGTTCGTGGGTATCTAGCATTATCTTTCCCAAAGATGAGTTTCCAAAACTCACGTCTATCATACCTCAGAGTAGCATGCTCAAGATTAATAGCACATTTCTCTTTACACCCAAGAACATGACTAAACTCTTTCCAAGTTAAAGAGAGTGAATGATTAAGCAACCAAAAAGTAAGCCTTTGAGCATTTGTATTAACCGTGCTTAGGAACTCTAGAGTTAAAATTTTACTTCCTGGGTCTCTAGATATATCCCACAATTCACTGGTCCACCCTATAGCTCTAAAAACTTCATCAAACTATGCATCTAAACCTGTTTTAGCTAAGAGGGTAGGATCAATTACCTTGGTGTGCTTGTAGTCGCGTTCCTTCAAAGTGTTGAATATGGACATCTCATGAGGTGTGAGCCGGATGCCGGTTTCAGGATCAGTGACCCGTGATGATTGATCTCCCGAATTATCGACCGGGTCGTAATGACCGGCACTATGATATTCTTGCTCATATTCATCATGGCTAGCACTACTGGACATGATTTCGGTGGCATCTGAAGCGTGAACTGACTAGTGCCTTGAATCAATAGACATAATATTTGTACCTTGTGATGAACTTCCTCTTTGGGAACTTCTGGAAAAACTCCCACTGACTGAGCTACGTGCCTTCTTGAGTGCTTTCTTGAGAGACTTCATCTTATCACTCTAACTAGCTAAGCTTGTACCCTTCTCTTAATTAGTGGAGAGGCTTATTGAAGAGAAATGGCAAAGGTTTTTGGTTTGTGAGCTTGCTGGTCGAGAGTGTGTGTTTAAGAGGGTTGCTCTCCCTGTGTTCATATAGCAGAAGAGGATGGAGAGTGATGGGGTAGTGGGGCCCGGTCGGTCGACCGCCCTAATGCTCTCTAAGAGCTCTTCTGCGCAGGGACATGGTGTGCATGAAGATGCTCGACATGGATGGGATTGTAGGGGTCTCCTACTGCACCAGCCGACCACCCCCTTGGATGCTTTGGTGATGGGCTTTTTACCATGCCATTTTGAATGATGATGGAGGCAAGGAAATGACAGGAGCCATATGGCCATGTCTTCTAATTAGCAAACGATACTTGCTCCTTTGGCCTTGAGTGATTAGAGGGTGAATGGCATGATCTTGTGTGGTGTTTCATGATCAATAAGTCACAGAGATGATAGGAGAGTATGGTTCCTAGTGATATGTGATATGCTTCTTGAGAAGGTACATGATTGTTTATAGAATAGGTATGGTGATCATGGTATTTTTGTTTGGAAGAGATGAGTGGTAGTTTGAATTGTAGTGATTAGTGAATTCCTCTTGCCGGGATGCATCTCGTGGGGTAACTTTGTATAGGCAAAAATCTTGCATGGCATGAGGAGAGAGAGATAGAAGGGAACAAGGAGAGGATGGGAGGAGTCAAGTTGATGTCTCCTCCTTGGCTCCTTGCTTAATTTGTTCAGGAATCAGACATAGGGCATCTCGAGGTAGAAAGGAGAGAGGAAAAGAGGAGGATGGACGATCGGCCGATCACTAATTATGATCCTTGGCGCCTGGTGCCTGTCTCCAGCATGGTACCTCGAGGTAGGGCCAAGACAGAGGGCAGTGGGGCCCAATGCACGATCGTCCGACCCCACCATGTCCTCTAAAGGACCTGGCTTTGTAACACTAAACTTCCTATGCTGATTAAAGTGCAATGCAATCTTTCGTGAACAAGAAAAGTTTCAAGATTCTATTGTTTTTGTGTTTTTTTTCTTTTCAAATTTATTATGGCTAAACATGATTATGTTTTGAGACTAATTAAGGGAGATGATCATGTAAAGAAAAGATTTTAGGAATTTAAAAGAAAGTGAAAGAGAAAACTTACCTTTCCGAGAAGTCGTGCTTTCAATTATTTGGAGTAGGGTCGTCCTCCTCATTTGCCCGTCGAATTTGTTTGCGAGGTTTTAGAGGTGAAGTGGTGTATGGCTTGATCACTTTCTTTCGCCATACCCATTTGGGTTTCGCCCGAGGTTGTTGCTTCACTTTTGTCAGGTAAGTATAATTGACATAAGGATCAATTTCAAATACCTTGACTATAGAGCATTGCTCGATTTTTGGCTTGAAGTGGAATATCTCCTTAGTTCCATTGATGTTGAATTGAATTTCTCCAGCTCCTACATCGATATGTGCATTGGCGGTGCTGAGGAACGGTCTTCCTAAGATTAGTGGAGTCTTCTTGTTTACCTCCATATCCAACACCACGAAATCCACGGGGCTGAAAAATTCTTGTATCTTGACGGGAATATTTTCAGCGATCTCCGCGGGGTAGAGAATTGATTGATCTGCTAGATGCAAGCACATTGGTGTAGGGGACAAAATAATATGAGTTAGTTTATGGAATACTACCTTTGGCATGACGCTGACGCTTGCTCCCAAGTCGCAGAGGGCATCCTCGAATTGTTAAGTCCCAATGGAGCAATCAATGGTAGGACACCCTGGGTTCTTCTTCTTTAATGGCAGTTGGTTAAGTATAGCTGCACTGCACTCTTCTCTCAACTTGATGACTTCGGTGGTGGGTAACAACCTCTTGTTGTTGAGGATATCCCGCAAATACTTGGCATAGGTAGGGACCTGCATTGCATCAAGTAGGGGTATATGGACATATAATTGGTGAATTACCTCAACAAAATTCCCAAAGCTTTCATCTGAGGATTTTTGTCTTGGCTTGCTTGGGAATGGTAGTAGTACGTTTGTATCGTAGTACTCATGTGGGGTTGTTCTCCCATGAAACTTGACAGGGTCCTGGAGTGGTGCCAGTTCTTCTTCTTCTTCTTCTTCCTGTTGTTCTTCTGCTTCAATTTCTTTTTCTTTTGTTGTTTTGCCTGAAGTATTAGGATGTGGTGGATCGCGAGTGGACTTACCCCCTCTTGTGGTCACCACATTTATACTAGAGACTTTTTCAGAATTACCAAGATATGGAGCAGAAGATATCAATTGAGATAACTTTCTTTCTATCATGTTATTTAAATTCAATTGATTCTTTACAACAGAAGCAAAGTCATTCATTTTATTGTTTAAAGTTTCAAGGGTCTTGTCATTGGTGGCTAGCTTATTGTTTAAGCTTTCATTAATCCTAGCTTGTCTTAAGACAAGATCTTTAAATGAAGGTTGATTAAAAATATTGAAGCTTTTACCTTCATTACCTTGATAGACGGGTCGTGGCTTTGATCCAGATTGCTGAGGTCGATTCTCATTGTTGTTGACGAAGCTCACGCCTTCATTTGTTTCGGGGAAATTGTTTCTCGAATGATTTCCACCACATACCTCACACCATTGCTTTGCCTTGTTAGCCCGTGTGGAGGCATAGTGTTGGATGGCTTCTCTATCCTTCTTGAAATTGCCTCGTTCTTCGAGTTTTTGCATCAAGAGATCCATCCTTGTGGAGAGTGCACTTACTTCATGAATAGTTTTTGCACTCTTTTTCTTGACTGGGAGCCTTTCATCTTTCCACCCTTGATTCGTCACTATCTTCTCAATGAGATCTTTTGCTTGTGTGACGTTGAGTGACGTGAATGCTCCTCTTGCGGATGCATCAAGGTGACTACGGGTTATTGGTGTTAACCTATAGTAGAAGCCTTGAATTAGGAGCCAATCTTGAATTCCATGATGAGGGCATTCCCGAATGTACTCCTGGAGACGTTCCCATGCTTTGGGAATAGTCTCGTCCGCTTGTTGTTGGAAGCTTGAAATTCTTCCACGAAGGGCGGTGGTTTTACCCATCGGAAAGAACTTCTTGAGGAAAGCATTGGTACAATTCTCCCAAGTGGCAACTTCCTCAGAATGAGCATAGAACCATTGCTTCGCCTTCCCGAGTAATGAGAATGGAAAAAGGCGGAGACGAATGATATCGGATGCAACATTCTTAATGGAAATAGTGCCACTTACCTCCAAGAAGTGTTGGAGATGTGCATTAGCATCCTCATGGGACTTCCTGGAAAAAGGGTTGGCTTGCACTAAGTTGATCAAGGCTGGCTGCAGATCGAAGGTAGCACCCCCTGTATTAACATCTGGTCCTTGGGCCACGTGAGCGACTAAAGGAGCCAAGAAGTCGGAAATAGCCTCTTGAGCCATAGCTTGCTTGATAAACGGAGTGTAGCCTCCTTCCTTGAGTGGATCTGACTTCGAGGTGCACTTTTGGGGGGACACTAGACGATGTCTAGAGTTCCTTCGAAAGCTTTTAGGATTTTCGAATGTGGTTGCTCGAAACTGGAACTCACCCATACAATGCCTTGCTTCACAATTAAGAAAGACAAAGGCAAGGGGTAAGCCCCTACAACTATTTGATAACTAATTTGATAGTAAACTCTGGATTCAATTCTATTAAAATTTCTAGGCTATGCTTTCCCCGGCAACGGCGCCAGAAATGCTTGTTGGTATTTCTTATGACTATTGGATAAATCCTCAAGCGCACAGATTATACCGTTGTAGTACTTCACCCAGGAGTATTCCGGAGTATCGTAATTTATATTCTCCCAAGGGAAAGCAGAGCTAGAAATAATAATAAAAGAGAGATCCTAGAGATCACCTCAATTTAGTACCAATGAGTGCAAGGGGGTAATCGATATGGTGATAGGAAGGTGATGATGTAACAAACCGGTACAGATAAGTAAGAGATGACTAGTGAGTATAACTATGTGGGAGGACAACGAGAGAGCAAAACGACTCCTGTGATTCCAACTCTACCTTTGTGGATTTAACTATGACACTCAGCTGAGACAAACATCGATTGATTTCGGCCTCAATACAGGTATGCTAGGCGAGGGGATAGATCAGTAGGAGGACAAAACTCCTACTGGACCGCGCCCTCTTCTTACGGGGGCCTTATCTTTTAAGAACTTGCCTAAGAACACGTGGTGGAATACAATGAGTAGACAAGGCTGTCACCTCTTGCTAGCTACCACAAACAATCCATGCAACAAGTGATAACCAAAGGTAAGATTAACTATAAGCACCACGCTTACACCTATTCTTACTACTCTAATCGTGTATACGACAACTAGAGCAACTTATGACAGGCGATGATCGCATACACGAAAGGCCACAAGGATCTCAATCTAGTTTCTAACAACTGATTGACAAGATAAATCACAACAATACTATAGCAAGTATAATATTGCACTAAGTAAACACTAAGTAAAGTAAATAAGGAATATTGCATTAAATAAGTAAAGTATTACAAAAGGGAAACGATACAAGAGCTTATACTAGATCCTCCGGGAAGACAATTCCAGAAAGCCCGAGCAATGCTCAACTCAACTCTAACTCCCACTCTAGAGAACACCACTAGACTAATCTCCACTTGAGAACAAGAGTGGCTTGTATGGATTACATCATGATTAGAGAGGGAGGTCTTGGCCTCTATTTATAGTGGGGGTGAAGTAGGGGCTACTCCAGCGCCACGTCAGCGATCCAGGGAGCTTCAATCCTCCTCTCTAGGATCAAACCGTCATAGAACCGCCTAGGATGGATGGTTTAGATTTGCAACATGTGCTTGATAGTATGGCGGTTGAAAGGGGTCCAACCGACCTAGGGGGGTGATCGGTCGATCCCCCCTATGGCCAGTGGGCCATCCCCTGGCCTTGTGGGCGTGACCCCACTGGTCAAGGACCGAATGGGGGTTAGGTGGGTGTAACACCCTGTGTCAAGCTTGCATTAGGATCATCATTATCCCTAAGCATAAGCATTGCATTGCATTCATGTTTTGCATATGGCATCATTTCATATGTAAGTTTTGTGTATTTATGGAATTAGAATTGAATAGGAGTTATATGCTCTTGCTTTAGTTAAGCTTGATTAATTAAGTTTAGTTCTCCTATTAAAAGTTAAAGTAATTCTTTTCCCACTTAAAATGGTTTAAATAAACTTTAAAACTACAACCTTGAAAAGAAGAGTTTTCAGGAAATATGACCTACATGAAAAATGTGGGGAATATTATTTTGAACAACTTTGGTTTATATTTCAAATCTTAGTTTTGATTTTTTAAAACAGTTTTGAATCAATTTCAGTTTGAAATAAATAAAAGAAAAATGAAAAAGGGAAACATACCTGAGATGGGTCGCGTCCACCCATTCGGCCCACTCGGCCTTGCCCCCGCGCCCACTAGCGCACGCCCGCACCTGCACCCGCGTGTTCCCGCACATCGCGCCCGACCAGCGGTCGCGCCGTACGCCAGCAGCCACGCCGCGTGGCGCAATGCTCCTGTCGTACGCCGTCGACCCGCCAATGGTCGTGCGCCGCTCGCTGCAGCACTGCGCTGAACACGTGGCACGCCACTCACCATCTCTGCTCGCGCAGAGAGCAGCGTCGCGCCGTGCCATCGCCTCGCCATCGCATCGCTGCAGCGCCAGCAACCCCAACCGTATCCACGGACGGTCACGCTCGCACTCGAGCGCGTATCCGCGCTAACGGCGCCAGGACCAAGAGCTCAATCGCGCTCGCCCAACCGCCTCGCGCCGCAGTCTGCACCGCACCGCTGCACACGCTGCCGCCCTGCCTCGCTGTCACTTCACGACCCCATCGGCAGCACAGCGCACCACGACCACGCCAAAGGGGACGCACACCCCCTCTCACTCTCTTGCACTCGCATTCGCACTGCCCCGCTCACTATCGCCCGCTCTGCTCTCACTCTCGCCGCGCCAAGAACACAGCGCACCTGAACACCCCCTTCTTCGCCATGCCGCCATTCGAGCTCCTCTGCTCGATCCACCTCGCACACCACCTCGCCTTCGCGTTGCACACGCCCTGCTCACCTCAGCTCCGCCGGCTGAGCACTCCTCTCACCGGAACGTCGCCGCCGTTCCTCGGCTCGCAGTCACCACCGCAACCGCCACACCACGTTCACTCCTCTCTCGACCACCTCCATTGCCTCTATCTTCGTGGTAGAACCACCAGAGGTAGTCAAGGTGAGAACGTCATGGCACTCATACTCGTTCGCACTGGAACACCACAGCACCGTGCGTCGTGCGCCAATGCCGCCGCCGCGGAGCTCGCACGTGGTCGGACCTCTTCGGAGCTCCTCCGGCCCAACCAACCCTTGCGTTGCACTCACCACACCACTGTGGTGCTTACGCACCCGTTCGCCGGGCCAGACACCGCTGGTAACGGTCCCGCCGCGTCACACTGCCGCGTTGCGCCGCCACCGCCACGCCGCCGGTCACCTACACGGTCACGCTGGCCCAACCAACCCCACCAGTCGCTTCGCGTCATCACCACGAGCACGCCAAGCACAGCCACGCCGCCGGCAAGCTCATCGCCGGCGAGAACGCGCTGGTCAGCGCAGCACTCTGCTCTCTGCTCACTGGCAAGTGGACCCGGGTTGACCGCTAGGCCTCACTGGTCAGCCGCTCGCACACACTGGGCCGAGCCCATGCACTGTACACCGTGGGCCTGTTTCAGAAATGTAATCCTTTTATTCATTTTCAGCAAATGTATTCATGCTTGTTTATTTAATATCTGGAGTTTGGTAAATCCTTAAATGATTAAATAATTTTTTGTTAGTCTCAATCGATGAAGATCTTTCTGTTAAAAATATAAAAATAATTTTTGTAGAATGTCTTCAGTACTAATGTTTAAATAGTTCCTTTCTACATTTATTAAAGATAAATGTGTTCCTATATGAATTGACCAAATAAAAATGTAAGGTTTTTATGCTAGCTTTGTCATCCTGTTTAGAAGCTAAAAAAAATTATAAGATGCCATGCTTCTGTGAAGAAATTAAATAATACCCATTAAAATGTGTTTCTGTTGTTTTATTAGATTAATTCCTGTGGTAAATCTATGCTTATATAAATCATGAAACTTTTTAGGCTCGGCATGCCTTGCTCTATCTAAGAAAAATATAACCTATGGTATGTTGTATGGCAGAAGAGATACTTGTCATTCAAGTGTCCTTTTCTAGGGCTTTCTTTGGAAATTCATTTAGAAAATAATATGGTAGTGTTGATCATGGAACTTTCTGGATAAATATGTTTCTAAGTAAAGAACCTAATAAAAATAAGATATAGCATGTTTCACCCTGTTAGCCAGTAGGTCTAGTTCAAAGTGCTTTTTCTGCAATTAAATTCATCTTTTTGTAACTGCTGATTGGTAGCTTTTCTATGAGTAAATTTTCTACAGTGGTATCCAGTAGGCTTGCTCTATCCTATGTAATTTTGGTAGATTTTTCTGAGTAATCTATAATAGGCT
>CM039125.1:29226364-29316923 GCA_022036555.1 Microstegium vimineum | reverse complement strand
GGTACGACTTCGCCGCCGCGGCCGCTTGCCTCGAGTCCGCGTTGCGTCCGCCCTACGCCGCCGCTCTCCTCCCACTCACCGAGACCCGCGCACGGCTCCGCCTTGCCTCGCTCCTCCTCGCCCCCCGCGGCTCCTCCCGCGCCCCGCGCGCCGGCGCCCCTGCCGCCGCCAAGGCGCATCTCGAGCGCGCGCTGCTCATCCTCTCCTCGCTCCCCTCCGCGCCGCCGCGCCTCAAGCTGTTGGCCCACTCCCACCTCGCGGGCGCCTATGCTGTCCTGGGGGCGATCGCGTCGCAGAAGCACGTGCTCCGCCGCGGCCTGGGCCTCCTGGATTCGGCGTCCGCCTCGGGGCTCCTCCAGCGCGAGCCGGCGCTGCTATGGACTTGCAACTTCCAGGCGCAGCTCGCGTCCGCACTCACCATTGACGGGGACGCCACGTCAGCGCTCTCCACCCTGTCCGTGGGGGCATCCGCTGCCGCCGAGCTCGGGAGCCCCCAGCTCGAGCTCTTCTTCGCCGCCTCCGAGCTCCACGTCCACCTCCTCTGCTGGGAGGACAGCACTGCTGTTGAGAACGCCGTCATTCGCACCTCGCTTCTCTGGGACGCACTCGCAGCCGAGCAGGTAGCTGCAGATTAGGGTTCCTTTTAATGCATATAACAGCAAAGATGTGGCCTGATTCGTGTGTGTGCCTACCTGTTCATTTGGGTGCAGATGGAGCAATGGGTTGGACTCTTCTTCTACACGCAGCTGCTGCAGACTTTCTACCTACTCAGGATCTGCGACTACAAGGCTGCCTCACAGCGCGTCGAGAGGTTGGATACAGCTGTGAAGAGCGAGATGCAGAGAGGACGGCAAATTAAGGAGCTTGCTAATGATCTCAGCACAGTGGAGAGGACGCTAGGACTTTGGGGGTTGAAGGAGCGGGAGAGGTCGGCATTGTCTCACAAGCAAAGGCAGCTCAAGGCTCAGCTGCGAGCATTGTGTGGCTATGACTCATTGAATGATGTGTTGGATTATGGGGATAAACTGCTTTTGGCACCACCGCTGATGCATGGGGAGTGGCTCCCACGGACGGCGGTGTTTGTGCTTGTAGATCTCATGGTTGTTATGGTAGGTCGCCCGAAAGGGATATTTAAGGAGTGTGGAAAGAGAATAAATTCAGGACTCCGGCTCATCCATGGTATGCATTGCTGAATTCTATCTCATTCAAACTATTTCTTCTAGTACCAACAATTTTTTTAGCTTGCTACACAATTCTAGATGTGCCAAAGTTGACAGGCGATCACTTGATAGTCCACATATTTATTGAAGCATGTGCACATCGAAATGAACTGATGCTTTCTATATGGAGGTGCCAACTAATCCACCCATTCATAGAAGACAATTAAATTGGCATTTTGTTGTAAGATAAGCTACATATCTTGATTCAGTGTTTACAATTAGATCGTAATGCTGTAAAAATACTTGCCATTACTTGTCGATGTCCTAGTACTGTCAAATGTACACAATGCGTATCACTGTGTTGCCCTTGTGAGCAGTTAAACTTACCACATTTGTACCCATTCACATGCATCTTTCCTTGGTTGATGGATTCCTCACCTGTTAATAGTCATTTTCCATGACGTCTTCCATAAAAGTGCCTTACCATTGCAAATTGTTTCATGTCACTATGATCTAGGGAAATAGTAAAACAATTATCAAGAATTACTTCATAATTATACTCCAATGAACAAATTCCTCAATACAGAAAGCTGGCCTATAGTTGAATTCATTTTCATCACTTTCTCATGCATGTTGGTAGAGAAGTGGTAGAAGCTGGAATTTGAGATTCTGAGCTCAACATTATGTTCACCAACACATATAGGGTTTTTTCTTTGATGGTCATAACCATATTTGGTATGGACCACAACCATCCTTAGAAGGTCCCTGCAGTTATATAAATTTAACTGGTGAGCTTGTGTTGCATGACACTTGACATGCATTAGTCAATGCTATGTGAAATTCAACTATGCGTCTTGTCTTCTTGCCTTGGCCTCACTATTTGCAAAGACTAGTGACCATGTTTGTTATGGTTCGTTTGAGAGTTGAGACACATGTTGTGATGAGGTACAAAGTACGATAAATAAATATTTTAGTTAGAAAAAAATAATGTTGTACTTTCCTGAATTGTTATTTTTTGCACTAGTACTCATCCTCTGTGGGTTAGTTGTTGCAGTGTGACCTTTTTACAGTTATGTCATAGTGTTGTTACTATTTGTTGTATGGCTTCCATCTATGAATTCCTTTTCAGCCTTGGATTACCATTTTTAGCATGGTAAGATTCTGTGTAACTGTAACTTATAATGCTAAAACATGTAAAGACCAATTGTTAAACCAGAGTGGTCATTGGAATGAAATTAATGGGTATGGTTGTCTTGCAATATTGATTGTATCTTGATCTTCTAGAAGTGGGATTCTGACAGATCTTTTCTTATGCATGTAAAGGTGAAAATTTATAGAAACTTGTCTCTTTTCTGTACTTATTGTGGTTTCATATTGTTTTTCACAGATGAACTTGTGAAGCTTGGCATTGTGGATGGTGTGATGGGTAATTATTTCTTATAAGTCCTGTTACTCTTTTTTAGCATCACAACTGTATGCATCGCCTAATGCGCCTTGATGGGTTTCTAACATCCTCGTTATTATTTATGAATCCCACCCATTTTTAATTTATTTTTGTGATGTAATGTGAGCTCTGTTTGGTTCATGAGAGCTATTTTTTTCCATTCGTTTGATTGTATAGTATTTTATATATGCTATGTGAACTGAACTGGACTACTATGTACTACTTCCTCTGTTTGATAGAATATAAGACCATTGATAGGAACTCTGATCCTACCAGGGAGGCTGCGCAGGTTATAGGGATGGGAAGGAAGAAGGCGAGGTCGGGGACGGCGCTGGGGCGCCGTGGCTCGTGATCGCGGGCGAGGGAGGAGGAACAGGTGGCGGCTAGGGCTCCCGGTTCCCTGAGGGAAACCGAGTAGATTAGTACTCTGCTTAATCTCAATAGGTCCTGATTACATGTATTTATACTAGCTTGCTAAGTAATGCAAATAACCCCCTTCTATCCTGCAGAATACTGCTAATATGGTCCTTAGACCTCCCCCCCTAATCTTTCTAGCCACCTATGACCTTCCGACGCTCATAATAGGCGCCGGTCATAACATCTCTCCCGGCCTGCTCAAACAGCTCGTCCTCGAGCTGGAAGTCGGGAAAGGCACTCCGGAAGTCCTCCAGTGCCTCCTCCTGTGTCATGCCGCGCCATTGGATCAATACCTGCCAGTCCCCGTGGCGCTTCTATGCTCGCAGGGCGCGCTCCGGATCCTGCAGCCTGCGCCCGTCCAAGACCGGGGGCACCACCCCCGGCGCGGCCGGTGGATCGCCTTGGTGGCGCTTGAGCAAACCGACATGGAAGACGTCGTGAAGCCGAGAGTCCTCCGGCAGCTCCAGGCGGTAGGCCACACGTCCGATCCGTGCCGCCACACGGAAAGGCCCGGCGTAGCGTGGCCCCAGCTTCCCTTTGGCGCGCGGGTCTAGGGTCTGAGTGGTGCGGTTGAGAAGACACACCCACACCCAGTCCCCCACCGCGAACTCGATGTCGCGATGCGAGGCGTCGTAGTACTTCTTGGCGAGCTCTTGGGCCTGGAGAAGGCGTTGACGAACCTCGGCCAGGACCTCCTCCCGGGAGCGGAGGATGGCGTCGACGACGTCCGTCTGGGCAGTCCTGGGTCGGTACGGCAGGAGCGGCGGCGGTGAGCGCCCATAGACCACCTCAAAGGGAGTCGCGCGAAGGGCTGTGTGGAAGGACGTGTTGTAGCAATATTCCGCCCATGACAGCCAGTCCACCCACGCCCGGGGGCGATCACCTGTAACACCGTGCAAATACATGGCGATTACTTTGTTAACAACTTCGGATTGGCCGTCTGTCTGCGGGTGAAAGGCCGTGCTGAGGCGGAGGGCGACGCCCGCCATCTTGAAGAGATCGCGCCATACATGGCCGGTGAACATGGGGTCCCGGTCGCTGACGATGGACGCTGGGAACCCGTGCAGGCGGACGATGCCGTCGAAGAAAGCCCGGGCGACGGAAGCCGCTGTGTAGGGGTGGCCAAGCGCGATGAAGTGGGCGTATTTGGAGAAGCGGTCGACCACCGTCAGGATGACGGACTTGCCGCCCACCTTGGGCAGCCCCTCGATGAAGTCCATCGATATGTCCGTCCACACCTGGGACGATACGTCGAGGGGCTGCAGGAGACCCCCGGGCGGCCGGGTCTCTGTCTTGTTCCGCTGGCAAGTGGCGCACGCGCGCACCCACTCCTGCACCAACTTGCGATCCCCCGGGATGTAGAAATCCAGGCGGAGGCGGTGCAGCGTCTTCTGGACACCCTCGTGACCCGCCGCGTGGGCGAGGAGGATGGCCTGGTGGCGCAACTCGGCGTGGTCCGGCACGAAGACGTGGGAGCCATGGAGGAGCAGCCCGCCCTCCGTGCGCCACGGGGCCTCCAACTCTCCCGCCTGTGCACGCTGTAGGATGAGCTGAGCGTCGGACGCCGGCCTCGTCGCCTGCCGGATATTGTCGAGGAAGGCGAAAGACGGGGTCGATAGGGCGAGGATGTGGCCGGCCGCCGCGTCCGTGCCCCCGTCACGCCTGGACAATGCGTCGGCCACTGTGTTCAGGTGGCCGGGGCGATACTCCTCATCAATGTCGAAACCGAAGAGTTTGCTGATCCACTGGTGCTGAGGGACGGTCGACAAGCGCTGGTCAAGCAAAAATTTGAGACTATAGTGGTCAGTGCGAACCCGGAAGTGTCGTCCCCACAGATATGGCCGCCAGTGGCGCACCACCTGTACGACTTTGATGTGGCGAGCGGCAAACGGCCTGCTGAAGTAAGCGAGGGCCCCCCCCGCCTTGGTGTAGCACGGCGCCGAACCCCGCGCCCGACGGTGAACACCGTGTCGAAGTCCGGCATCTGCAGTACCGGACCCGTCGTGAGGGCGGCCTTGAGCGCCTGGAAAGCCGCCGCCACGTCGTCGTCCCACTGGAACGCGTCTCGCCGCAAGAGACGCGTTAGTGGGGTAGCGATCAAGCCGAAGTCCCGGATGAATTTCCGGTAGTAGCCGGCCAGTCCCAAGAAGCCGCGCAAGCCCCGGGTCGACTGTGGAACCGACCAAGAGGACACCGCGGCCACCTTGTCCTCGTCCATGGCCACGCCCCCTGCTGAGATCACATGGCCCAGGTAGGCCACCGATTCCGCGCCGAAAGAGCACTTGGAGCGCTTGAGGTGCAGCTGGTGCGCCCGAAGCGCGGACAAGACGACGTTGATGTGGCGCAAGTGCTCCGCCCAGGAGGAGCTGTAGATGAGAATATCATCGAAGAAAACCAGGACAAACCTCCGAAGAAAGGGGCGCAGCACGTCGTTCATCAAGGCCTGGAAGGTAGTCGGCGCGTTGGAGAGGCCGAACGGCATCACCAGGAACTCGTAATGGCCCTCGTGCGTCCGGAAGGCTGTCTTGACGACGTCGTCGGGATGCATCCGGACTTGGTGGTAGCCTGAACGCAGATCGAGCTTGGTGAAGAACCGTGCGCCATGGAGCTCGTCCAGCAGCTCCTCCACCACGGAGATGGGAAACTTGTCCTTGGACGTTTTTGCATTGAGGGCCCGGTAGTCGATGCAGAAACGCCAGGAGCCGTCCAACGCACGAGGAGCACCGGTGCCGAGAACGGCGAGGTGCTTGGCCTTATAATGCCCTGCTGTAGCATGGCCGAGCACTGCCGCTCCAATTCGTCCTTCTGAAGGTGGGGGTAGCGGTACGGCCGGACGGCGACTGGGGCCGTCCCCGGCAGGAGGTGAATCCGGTGGTCTTACGGCCGGACTGGTGGGAGTCCCTGCGGATCGTCGAAGATCGGCCCGTGCTGGAGGATGAGCTGCTCCAGCAGGGGTTGCGGCGCCGTCGAGGAGGCCGCGGCGAGCTGGAGCTGAGGCGCCCGCGGCCCCTTGGCCCCTGTCCACGTGATGATACGCCCCGCCCGGCGGAAGGACAATGTCATGGCCTCGAAGTCCCACACGATGGGCCCCAATGTCCGCAGGAAGTCCACGCCGATGATGAAGTCGAAGCAGCCCAGGTCGAGGCCGACACACGTGATGGCGAATGTGTCCGGCCCGACCGCCATTGTGACGTTGCGGTCGATACCCTCGCAGGGAAGGTGGTCCCCATTGGCGACCGTAACGCGCAGCTGTTGCCCGCCACTGGTGGGAATGCCCAATCGCCGCATCACCGCGCCCTGGAGGTAGTTGTGTGTGGAGCCCGTGTCCAGGAGGGCCATGAAGCGTTCCCCCTGGATGGTGACCGGCACCACCATGGTGTTGTCGGTGCAGACGCCGGCCACAGCATGGAGGGAGACCACCAGGGCGTTCGCCTCCCCTGGGCCCTCTGGTGGAACTGTGTCCTTTGCCGGCAGCTGCGCGTCGTCCTCCTCGGCAAGGGGCGCGTCGTCGATGTAGTCGTCCGCCTCCAAGAAGAATAGGCGGGGGCAGATGTGTCCCCGCACATACGCCTCGTCGCAATTGAAGCAAAGCCCCTGGCGGCGGCGCTCCGCCATCTCGGTTGGCGACAGGCGCCGGTGTGGGCGGCCCCCTCCGACGGGTGCTGCTGGGGCCGCGAGCACCCCCCCTTGCACCAGTGCGCCCGTCAGTCCGCGTGGGGGGGCAGGCAGCGGGGGGCGCTGGGGCTGTCTGTTGGGCCGGTTTGGCGGGTGCGCCGGTGCGGCCGCCGCGCGCCGTTCAAAGGCTTGCGCGAGGTACAACGCCGTCGATAAGTCCTGCGGGGCACGAAGATCCACGTCCACCTGGAGGTGTTCCGACAGTCCCCCCACGAACAGTTCCGCCTTCTGTTGGGGGGAGAGATTACGAGCATGGCACAACACGGCGTTGAACCGCTCGGAGTATTCTTGCATCGTGGATTGGAACGGAAGTCGGGCCGGTTCAGAGAGGCGCGAATTGCGCACAGTCGGCGCGAACTGGAGATTGCAGAGGACCTTGAACCGATCCCAGGACGGCATGCCCTCGTCTTGCTCCACGGCGTAGTACCAGGTCTGCGCCGCGCCCTTGAGGTGGTAGGAGGCGAGCCACGTGCGGTCGGATGCCATCGTGCGCTGGCCACGGAAAAATTGCTCACACTGATTGAGCCAGTTCAAAGGATCGACCGTGCCATCGTACGTGGCGAACTCCAGTTTGTAGAACCGAGGCGGGTGGTGATCTCTGCGGTGGCGCCGGCGTCGCTGGGGAACATTGGCGATCCTGACGCTTCCGGGTGGGGAAACCCCATGGAGTAGCCCGGGATGAGGGTGCCGTCGATGCCCCCGTAGAGCGTGCTGGAGACGATCGGCGCCGTAGAGACGTGGGGCGGCGCGGCTGTGCTGTAAGCCGGCGGCGGCGGCGCGGAGGACCCTAGAGCCCATGCTGGAATCGCGGATGGTGACGGGGGAAAACGAACTTGGGTAATGGGCAGCGGCGAGGAGCGCTGTGGTTGGGTGGAAGTGGAGGGTGGCATGCTATGGTGGTGTTGGAGGGCAGCGGTGGGGTTTGGCGCGGCGATGTGTGGTGGTGGCGGCGGCTGGTATGGCAGCGGCGGCGGGTGGGGGCAGCGGGGGTTGGTGCGCGGACTGAGCGAGGAGCAGTGCCTGGACTGCCCGTTGGATCTCGCCCACAGCACCTTGGAGGTCCTCGACGTTGTGGCTGAGGGTGACGATCGCCGCCGTGGTCTGTTCTGGGGAGAAGATGATGGCCGACCCTCCCTGCAGGGACGCGGCCGACGATGTTGGAAGGACGACGGCGCCCATGGTGGTCGACGACGCCGCGAACGCCGGTGTGGGGGATGAGGCGGGCAGCGGCGGCTGTGGTGGTGGAAGGGACGCGGAAGGGATCGATCCGGACATCTCTGATACCAGATTGATAGGAACTCTGATCCTACCAGGAGGGAGGCTGCGCAGGTTATAGGGATGGGAAGGAGGAAGGCGAGGTCGGGGATGGCGCTGGGGCGCCGTGGCTCGTGATCGCGGGCGAGGGAGGAGGAACAGGTGGCGGCTAGGGCTCCCGGTTCTCTGAGGGAAACCGAGTAGATTAATACTCTGCTTAATCTCAATAGGTCCTGATTACATGTATTTGTACTAGCTTGCTAAGTAATGCAAATAACCCCCTTCTATCCTGCAGAATACTGCTAATATGGTCCTTAGACCTCCCCCCTTAATCTTTCTAGCCACCTATGACCTTCCGACGCTCATAATAGGCGCCGGTCATAACAACCATATTGCACTTTTCACACTAATTAATTCTTGAAACGAAAATAAGAAAATGCCTACCCTTATTGGTTGGATTGTTGGTAGTAGTGGTACCATTAGTAAGGATGAAATAAGATAAAAAACCTTATTAACTACATGTACCTTTATTTTCATACTTGCTTAATAAATATTGAAATAGTATGAATGAGCAAATATGCATAGAAATATATCAGTCATAATGAAGCATAATATCTTATGGTTGCCCTTTTGGGGGCCTGCCTTTATTCCACTTGCTAAATGCTGAATGCTAGGTCAGAAAATCAGTAATTGTTACCCACTTTTCTCCATTTTATATGGACCCATAGTTACATAGCCATTGTTTGTAGGAGAGCTGAGTATCATTTCATTAAGAGAATAAAAAACATGTAGCACTACGTCTTTGATTTTTCCCCTCATAAAACCTTATACTTCTTGGTTCTTTAGTTAAAAACTAACAGAAGGAACGGATCCCACCCATTGTTTCATTTCTTTTGATTTTATACCTTACATAAATAATGGATTTAACCAATTCAGTCCTAACTTGTGCTCTTTTCCTATTCCTTCATCTTATATGACTTGAGTGTAGTCAGATTTATTTTCATTATTCAACTACCATTGCTATGCAGAGGCAAATTTGGAACACTCAACACTATGGACAGCAGGGCTGTACTTGATCCTTTTACTTCAGTTTCTGGAAAACAAAGTTGCTGTGGAGCTTACAAGGTCAGAATTTGTTGAAGCCCAAGAGGTAAAGACACATGTATATCCATAGTTAAATGTATTGTATGCTTGTAATTTTTTTTCTCGAACACGCAGGAGAGCTGTATATCATTATATTAAAGGAAGAAAAAAAGGGAGTCTTACAAGGTCTCAAACCTCACACACACACCCACACCAATACAGCAGTATCTCTGGATCGCCGGATAAAGATAATAAAAGACGACCACCCTACAACATCACATTCCACTGGTCCACCAGCGGCGAGCAGGAAAATTCCCTTGGCTCCAGCATAGACCACCAATTAGCTTCTTCCCTAGCCAATGCCAACACAAGATTAATATTTGGGAAGGTCCCATTGAAGACACAATCATTTCTATGGCGCCAAATGCTCCAAGCTCCCAAAATAATCAGAGAATTCAAACCTAACTTAAACTCGCCAATAGCAGCACTGTCAACTTTTCTCCACCAATTATCGAAGGATTGGTCTGAAGGCTGAGGAGCAAGTGCAGCAACCCCAAACCTCGACAATAGGGAAAACCAAAACTCTCTTGAGAACACACAGCCCAGAAGAACATGCTGGATGTCCTCCTTCTCTTGATCACAAAGGAGGCACTGCTCTGGATGTGGGAGCCCTCGCTTTGCTAATCTGTCTGCAGTCCACCATCTGTTATGAGCGACAAGCCACATGAAAAACTCTTGCATTTAGGGGGGCCCCATGATTTCCAGATTCTCTCGTGTGGCTCAAAAAGGACTGCTCCCTGAAAAAGTGAATCATAGGCGCTCTTTGCTGTGTACTTTCCTGAAGCAGATAGTCTCCATATATGCTTATCAGGCGTATTCTCATCTAGCTCCACACCATTCAGAATATCCCAAAGATCAAGATATTGGAAAAGGGCAGAAGGGCTGATCACACCCTGAATGTCCTCAATCCATCTTTCCTCGGACAGTGCATCCATCACTGTACGAATTTTTAACCTTCTATTAGGAACCAAAGCATGGATCAGAGGAGCAATATCCTGAATTCTTTTGCCATCTATCCATCTGTCCTTCCAAAAGAGAGTATTGGCTCCATTACCGACTTCAGTCAATATCGCCATGGACGCGAGAGCAGCAACCTCAGTGCTAAATTGGATAGGAAAGTTAGCCCACGGCTTAGTAGGCTCACTCCGCTGGAGCCACGGCCATCTTGCCTTTAGAGCAATACTCAAAATCTTCAGATCAGCGATCCCAAGACCTCCAAGTTCGCGGGGGCGACATACCTTGGGCCAAGCAATAAGACAATGGCCTCCCTTAGCCTCCTTACGGCCTCTCCACAGGAAGGCTCTCCTGATCTTGTGTCAATTAGTTTACTGCAGATTATTGTAATTGTAAGTCGTTTTGTGATGGGCACCGATCGGGTGATCGGGTTGGGGGGATGGCGGGGTGTAGGCACAGATGAGTAGGCTAGGGCAGCAGGGCTGCCACGCGGCCACACGGGTAGGGAGGAGGCGCAGGGGGTAGGGGAGCACGAGAGCGAGAGGAGGATTCCTCTATTTTTTTGCTTAATCATAATGAGTACATGACCCCCTGTATTTATAGTCACTAAGGGACTTGACCACCAAGCAATCTATAAGTGGACTCCTTGTAGATTTGGACTCTTCTTTCCTAAACAAACACTACATCCTTTTGTTTGATAAGGGACGCGGTGCCTTCTAGCAGAATTATCGTAAACTAGAGTGTCTACCAGCAAATCGATGTTTTTGCGGTGTCTGCTAGCAAAGAGACCTCATTTTGGATGTCCCCTGGCCAATTGTCCCTATTTTTATTGATTGATGACCAATCTGTCTACACATAGATTTGTTTCATGAAACATCGGTCTCAGTTGTGTTCCATTTACCAATTCTTTGTCCACATGGTTCACACACAATTTTCTAGTGCTATCAGTGTTTTTGTTTTTGGCTTTGACTCTGGTGGTGCGTACTTGTCTGCTCATGCCTCGGCACTCACGCTCAAAACAGTGTTGCTGATCATAAACATCGTCATCTCGTAGAAACAACTTGCACACTTTTGATTGCCTTCTTTGTTCTTTACATTTTTGGGGAGAGGCTGTTTCCACACCTGTTTATCTTATTAACCATCATCTAAATTGTCTGCTAGGTGTCCTGGTGATGTATTTTTGGAACTCCTCTAAATTGTCTGCTAGGTGTCCTGGTGATGTATTTTTGGAACTCTTCCTAGCTATGATCATATCCATGTTTTTGGATGCCTATGCTATGTTCTGCTTGCTACTCAGGAGCAAACTAAGCTGACTGCTCAGTCAGTTGAATGTGTTTTCTCGGGATATAGTCGTGAGCATAAGGGCTATTGTTGTTATGATCCTTCTTCCCATCGCATGCGTATCTCTCATGATGTCACTTTTGTTGAGGACTGTCATGCGCCTAATGGCACCTCCCCAGCCCACGGATAATGGGCCAGCTGCAACCCATGAGAGGGCATGCTATAGTACCGTGTGAATAGTACCCGCACGTGAACAGTAGCCGCCGGGCAATAAAAATAGAAATAGAAAGTAAATTAGGATATTAGAGTTTGATTTAGAAAGGAGAATCCAATCTATAAGGATATGTCTCATAGTTTCTTGAAACACAAGTCATATAGGTACTATAAATATAGGGGGTGTGTAATCAATCTAATGATGCAAGAAAAGAACTACTACTCCTCTATCCCTCTCCCCTCCTCTCTATTGCCGCTGCCCCATCCTCTCCTCCTGCGCCGCCCCATTGCTCTTCCTCCCCTCCCCTAGCCGCAGCCGCCCTCCTCCATAGCCGTAGCCACCTCCCACGTCCTAGCGATGTGTTACACCTGGTATCCAAGGACCAGACGATCCATGGCTTTCTTCACCGCCATCTCCATGGTGAGCATCCGCGACATCACTGATCGTTGGACAAAGATCTTCGAAAACCTTTTCACCAATTAGGTTGCAGAACAATAGTACCTGACACCCTCGTCACCATAGCTGCCATCACCTCTCCGTGTCCTGCCCTAGCCGCTGCCCTAGCAGCGCCACCAGCAGCAGAGTGCCTCGCTGCTGCCCTGCCACCGCCGCACCCATGCCCTTCCCCTGCCAAGCCAACTACAGCTTGCTGCTGCTGCCATCCCCTTCACCACGCACCTAGGGCAACGCTGTCAACATTGGCGTCGAAGCTGGATTGCATCCGGAAGACACCATCAACAGCCTTGACGTCGAGACCAGGCACGTCATGATCAACACCGGCCAATTCTTCCCCAACCAGAAGATGGAGGACTCATTCATTCGACACTTTGGAGATCTTCAACAAGGCAACGAACACCTTGGTGCAGCTGGCGCCCCCTCCAGCACCGTAGGAACCCAACCAACCCGCGCCGCCAGCTCAACCTCCACGACAACCAAACATTGCGACTCTATTGACAACCCTAATATACGATGGCTCTATAGATCCATCTACATGGCTCTTACGTCTACAACTTCTCTTCAAGTTGCACCACATGCCGGCATATCAACACGTTCGGTACACTGTTTTTCATTTGATAGGGTTAGTCCTTGGTCTAATGACCAATCACAGAGTGGGAGCTCTTTACACGGGGCCTCATCCGTGACTTTGGCCCTCCCATGTGCCAAGACAAGATGGGCGAACTGGCTCTTGGCCGCCACACTGGCGCCGTGAACGACTACATCGACGCCTTCACCACGTACACACGACATGATGGCACCACCAACGACCTGCATAATGACCTTCCTCCTACACCCACATCGATAGCCCGCACCTCATCGGCAAGGGTGCTCCTACCTTAGTTAGGCTACAACTAAGCAACCGCGATGTATGGCCGCCAGATGGAGCATCCCTCACTTCAAAGAGCAGCCATGGTGGACCATTCACATCACCTTCCCCGTTGGTCAACCTCAACCCTAGAGAGGCCCTACACCCCAACATCACCAACATCCTTGCCCAGCTTCGAGCAGCCAACGCGGACGAACGCGAATTTCAAATCAGCTCCACCACCATTGAAGTACATGTAGCGGCTCTATCTTTGTCACTCTAACACTATTTCGTATGCTACATCGACTGCTACAACATACCAACGACTTCGCCCTTGCTACGAGACCTGCTAGAAGCCATGGGGACGACGACTCCCCATCTAGAAGCCATTGGCCTCCGTGGGCAACACATCGATACCACTATCCTCCTCGACGTCGACAACGACATCAACAACATCAACCTGCGCCAAAGTCACTATGCCAAGAGGATCTTGGAGGTGGGTAGCATGGCTGATTGCAATCCAACAGCCACACCCATGGAGGAGCGACTACGGCTGAGCAAGCACAACACAACTGCTGAAGTTGATTCAACTCAGTATCGACGGATTGTTGGCAGTCTACGCTACCTTGTTCATACAAGGCCAGACCTTGCCTTCGCTGTTGGGTTTGTGAGCAGGTTCCTAGAACGGCCAACAGAAGAACACCAGCAGGCAGTGAAACGCATACTCAATTGAATTTGGTCTCCACTTCGTCAAAGCACCCTCTGCTGCTCGGTTTATAGGGTATTGTGATTCGGACTTGGCTGGAAACATTGACTCAAGCAAGAGCACAACTGGAAGCTTATTCTTTCTGGGAAACTGCTTGATCAGCTGGCAGTAGGGATGTAAGTGGGCTAGCCCGCGAACCCACATATAGGCTTAATTTTTGCGGGCTCAAGCGGCAACCCACAAAATTAAGCCTATATGCGGGTTGCCGCTTGCATCGTTAGCTGGCAGTCCATCAAACAAAGAGTTGTGGCTCTCTCAAGTTGTGAAGCTAAGATGTGCCAATGACAACAACAGAAACACAAACCTTATGGCTATCCAGGCTGCTGGCCGAGATGGTGGGAAAGGAAATTGAGATAGTGGATTTGAAGGTGGATAACAAGTCTGTACTTGCTCTTGCCAAGAACCCAGTGTTCCATGACAGGAGCAAGCACATTAGAACCAAGTTTCATTTCATCAGAGACTGCATTGCAAAGGGAAGTATCATGCCTGACTTCATCCCCACTGCAGATCAGTTGGTAGATATCCTGACCAAATCACTCGGAAAGACTAAGTTTGAAGAGATGAGAAGTAGAATTAGGCTGAAGAAGATCATCAAGACAAGTAGCAGCAATGCTTAGGGGGAGAATTGTTAGATAAGCCTCTGCTGAATCACCTAAGTCATTAGCCTTATTTTCAGTCATTAGATAGTGTTCAGTTCTCTTCTCTTTTAGCTTTACTTTATTTCTTTCTTAGCATCCAAGTAGCCTTGTAAGATATTCTAGAAATATGCTCTAGTGAGCTTCTTGTAAAACAAGTATCCTTTTGCTATATAATAGAAAGGGACTAGCCCACAAAGAATGCTTTTTTTTTTTGAATCTGGGTCTCTCTTCATTACTCATCAGCTAACAAATTGTTAGCGACAATCACAGATACATTTTCAGGCAAGGAGTTAGTGATCACCTCCTCACCCTCATGACACAGATAACCCAACCTAGCCAGCTCGTGGGCGGCCCTATTACAATTTCTACCAATAAACACACACTCAAAGCCAAGTAAATTTGAAGACAACAGAGACTTCATTTCTTCAATTAAATGACCTACAGCTGAATCATCATAGGAGCTGGAGTTGATGGCCTTCACCACCTCTTGTGTGTCAGTCTCAACAATGATACGCCCAATACCCATGTCCACTGCCAACTGGAGCCCTTGCAGGCACGCTATAAGTTCAACATGGAAGGAATTAAGGATGTGGTTTAATCTCCCTCTTCCCGAGGTCACCGAATCACCATCACAATCTCTGATGATAACACCCCAGCTTCCGGACCTTAAATCAGGAAGAAAAGAGGCATCACAATTGAGCTTCAGATAGCCTGAAGAGGGCTTAGACCAATGCTCTGGATGGCGACTCGCAGTCACTGATGGCAAGCTCTTATGTACCTCATTTTCCTTGACATACAGTTCGACACTTCTCGCAAGAATTCGGGGACATCGCCGTCGCCCCTCCTCTCTGATGAAATTTCTTTCCGTCCAGGTAAACCACAAAGCAATAATCATTAACAGTTTTTTCTCCTCCCTAGCCTTCAGAATAACCTCAACAGCTCCAAATGCAGTTTGGACAGATGCCAGTTTACTTCTTTTAGCTTCCAGGCCGAGGAGACGCCAGAGTTGTTTTGCAACTTTGCATTTGAAAAAAAGGTGTCCTCCATCTTCTCCCATATGATCACAGACCGGGCACCTTGTGCTGATATTCATACCTCGGCGCTCTAAGTTGCATCTCAGGGGGTGGCTATTATGCGCAAACCGCCATAAAAAGTGCTTGATTTTGTTTGGACACCTTAGCTTCCAGATGTCTTTCCAAATCCCCGGAGGGCTTGGATTGCTTCCACCTTGCTGGCCATTTGGCAATCTGTTTCTCAACCGATCAGCTTGGGCAACCTTATAGGCACTCTTAACACTAAAGACGCCATGCTTGTCAAAATGCCATGCAATCGAGTTGTTCTGTCCCAGGTGTACAGGGAGGGCAAGGATCAGCTCTGCATCCTCCTCCCAAAATGAATCACGCACCAGCAGTTCATCCCACAGTCCAGTATGGGGATCGATCAATTCAGCTACCTCTGTAAGAAGATTTGTCCCACGATGTGTAAATGGCCTTCTAGAAGAATCCCTTGGTATCTGTTGGCCACACATGGATCAGGGTAAGGCCGGAGGGCAGCTTTGCCCAGACGCCGCTTGGATTGAATTGAAAGGCAGAATTCAGGATTACATCCTAGGGAGGGTCTGCTCTTGCTTATATAGGCAAAGAGGCAACCACCTACTAAAGCAGATGCTTACAAGGCTGCTAAAGCAAGCCGGCAAATGCTAGACAACAAATAGTAAAGCATAAAGTAAGATACAAGTGATAGGCTTAACCATCAATCTCCCCCTAAGCCTAACACTAGGTGATCTGCTTCAGGCCAATCCTTCCCCTCATCTCCTGGAACTTGGCCTTGCCCAGCGACTTGGTAAGGATGTCTGCAAGCTGATCAGTGGTAGCAATGTGGTCAGCCTTGATGCTCCCATCCTCCAGACAGTCTTTGATGAAGTGGTATTTAATCCTTATGTGCTTGCTTCGGTCGTGGAAGACTGGGTTCTTGGCTAGGGCCAAGGCAGACTTGCTGTCCACCTTCAACTCCACCACATCCACCTCTCTGCCCAGCAGCTCAGCGAGCAGCCTGGACAGCCAGAGCGCTTGTGTTGCTGCAGTTGTAGTGGCGATGTACTCTGCCTCGCAGCTTGACAAAGCCACCACCTTCTGCTTGATGGACTGCCAGCTAACCAAGCATCCACCCAGAAAGAACATGGTTCCACTGGTGCTCTTGCTTGTGTCGATGTCCCCGGCGAGGTCGCTGTTGCTATAGCCGAGCAGACGTGCCGTGCCTGGGGCCTTCTTGAACTGGAGCCCGTAGTCCAGTGTCCCCGCCACATAGCGGAGAACACGCTTCACTGCCTGTAGGTGCTCCACCGTGGGCCGTTCCATGAACCTGCTCACGTACCCGACGGCGAACGCCAAGTCTGGCCGGGTATGCACGAGGTACCAGAGGCTGCCGACAAGCCGCCGGTAGTGTGTGGAGTCGACCTCCTCCGCCTTGCTCTCTCGGCTGAGGCGGAGCTTCTCCTCCATCGGCGTGTGGGCTGGGTTGCAGCCGACCATCTCCCCCAGCTCGAGAATCCGCTTGGCGTAGTGCGTTTGGCGCAGGCTGATGCCCTCGGCATCCTGGCACCTCGACGCCGAGGTAGAAGCAGAGGAGCCCGAGGTCTCTCATGTCGAATTTCGCCATCATCTGCGCCTTGAACTTCTTCACCTCTCCTTCCTGGGCGCCGGTGATGATGAGATCATCCACGTAGACGCCGACGAGCAGAGCTGACGGCCCTGTGCCCCGCCGGTACACCGCCGCTTCATGCGCGCTCTGCTGGAAGCCCATCTCCTTGAGTGTGGCGTCCCGCTTCGCGTTCCAGGCGCGCGGCGCTTGTCGCAGCCCGTAGAGAGCCTTTCGCAAGCGGAAGACCTTGTCTTCTTGTCCGACGACGACGAAGCCCGGCGGCTGGCGGACGTACACCTCCTCCTTGAGGTCGCCGTTGAGGAACGTGGACTTCACGTCCATGTGGTGGACTTTCCAACCCTCTTGCGCCGCCAGCGCGAGGAGAAGCCAGACCGATTCCATGCGCGCCACCGATCGGAGCTCCTAGGTCTTGTTCTTCTCCACCGATCGGAGCTCTTGCTCCATTGCCGCCTGCCACGCCGGGTCACCTTGCGCCTCGGCATAGCTGGTCGGCTCGCCCGCATGCGAGAGATGCAGCTGAGCGAACAGCCTCGCCACCAGCCCTGGAGGAGACATGTTCCTGATGATGTCGGTTACCTTTCGGTACCGCAGAGGCTCGTCGTCGTAGTAGGCGTCCAGATGGTCCTCATCATCCTCCAGCGGCGTACATAGCTCGACGTGGGGTTGCTCGGTCGGTGGAGGCGTCCTGGTGGTGGAGGTTGTCGCAGTCGTGGGCGATGTCGCGCCTGCAGCGGTCGGTGAAAGCGTGGTCGCAGCTGCTCCCGTGTTCTCCAACTCCCCCGGAGCCGGTGAAGGTGTTCTCGGAGCAGTCGAGCCGGCCGGCGATGGCGTGCCTTGTGCGTCCTTAGCCTCGCTGCTCCAGACATGCTCAACGACGAACTCTTCCAGCATTGGTGCAGCCTCACCTTGCTCCTTCGCCCAGTCCCAGCCACGGCTTTCGTCGAAGACGACGTCGCGCGACACGCGCACGCGCTGGGTTACTGGGTCGAACACGCGGTACGCCTTGGCGCCGTCTGCATACCCGACGAACACGCCCGGCCGACTTCGATCATCCAGCTTCTTCAGCTGGGTGAGCTCCTTGGTGAATGCCAAGCATCCAAATGTACGCAGATGGCCCACGGCTGGCGCTCTGCCATGCCAAGCTTCGTAGGGTGTCATGCCCTGCAGACTCCTTGTGGGCGCTCGGTTCAGGAGGTGGACCGCAGTCACCACTGCCTCCCCCCAGAGCTGAGCCGACGCACTCCTCTGCTTCAGCAGCGCTCTTGCCATGGCCACCACGGTCTGGTAGCGCCTCCACCACTCCATTCCGCTGCGGCGTGTAGGGGGCAGAGTAGTGGCGCAGGATTCCTTCATCCGCGCAGTAGGCCGCGAACTCCGCGGTGGTGAACTCCCTCCCGTTGTCGGTGCGGAGCACGCCCAGCTTCCGCCCGCTCCCCTTCTCCACCAGCGCTTGGATGTGCTTGATGGCGTCCGCCGCTGCATCCTTGGTGGTCAGCAGCGACACCCACATGTACCGGGTCGCATCATCCACCAGCAGCAGGAAGTAGCGCCTACCGCCGGGAGTCGCCGGTGACACTGGGCCGCTGCTGGGAAGGGCAGCCGACGGTGCTTGGTGATGACGCAGGTGTCGCAGAGCTGGCCGACGTGATCAATCACTGGCAGCCCGTGCGCCATGCCATCCTTGGAGAGCTTGCGGAGTGCGTCGAAGTGGAGGTGGCCATAGCGCTCGTGCTAGCGCCACGCCTTACTATCCTTGCGCGCGGCGAGGCAGAGTGGCTTGGCCGTGTTGAGGTGGAGGATGTAGATGCGATTAGCGCCGCGCCGTACCTTGACGAGCAGTCGCTTCTATCTATCCCAAATCCTCAAGACACCGTCTTCAATCTCCACCTTCGAGCCTCCCTCATCCAGCTGGCCGAGGCTCATGATCGAGTTACGCAGAGCAGGGATGTAGTACACGCCATGAAGTGCTCTGTGCTCGCCATTCTTGGCCTCGAAGACGATCGAGTCGACTCCCTTGATCTCCACCATTGACTCGTCGCCAAACCTCACAACGCCCTTGGCGGAGGTATCCAGCTCGGCGAACAGCTTGCGCCGTCCGGTCATGTGGTGAGTCGCGCCGCTGTCGAGGTACCAGCCATCCAGCTTCTCTCTGCCGTCGGAGCCAGTGTCGAGGAATGCGCAGGCTCGCGGCTCCTTGATGTCGAGGCTGGCCGATTTGGTTCAAAAGGTTGAAGCTTGAACCTTTCCGCATTGATCTTCATCCAGCTCGAAGAAGCCGTGCACCAGGAACGCCGCCACGTCCCGCTCTGCTTCGGCGACGTTCGCCTGACCGCCGCGGTCCCGCTGTCGGCGAGGTTGAGGGCAGTCCCGCGCCCAGTGCCCGACGCGGTCGCAGTTGAGGCAGGTGTTGTCGCGATTGGGCCTCCGCTCGCCGCCGACAGCTCCTGCCTTGTCCGCGCCTCCTCCACGTCCCGCTCCTCTGCTTCGGCGACGTTCGCCTGACCGCCGCGGTCCCGCTGTCGGCGAGGTTGAGGGCAGTCCCGCGCCCAGTGCCCGACGCGGTCGCAGTTGAGGCAGGTGTTGTCGCGATTGGGCCTCCGCTCGCCGCCGACAGCTCCTGCCTTGTCCGCGCCTCCTCCTTCACCATCGCGATCAGCGCGCGGCTTGTTCTTCCGACCACCGCGAGGACGGCGGCGTCCTGCTTCTTGTCGTAGGCGCGCCACTGCTCTGCAGTGTACAACAGCCTCCCTCCGGGATCGGGGTCTGGCGTCTGCTCGTGGTCCTGCACCGACTTGAGCCGCCCGACGACGTCCTCGATGGTGAGCTGGTCAGTCGAGCAGCGTCTCGATCGAATTGACGATCTGCGCGTACTTCTTCGGCACACACCGAAGCAGCTTCTCCACTGCTCGCTCCTCCGTCAGGTCGGTGTCGCCGAACCGCGCCATCTGCTTCATCAGGTGTGTGCACAGTCGCTGGAGCGTGGCTCGGCTTGCTCGCCGGGCTGAAAGCTGAGAGCTTCCCACTCTCCTCGCAGTCGCTGGAGCGTGGCGCGGCGCACCCGATCGCCTACGGTGTGGCACAGCGCGATGGCGTCCCACGCCAGCTTCGCCGTGGCCTTGTTGGCGATGGAGGCCGCAACGTCGACTGTAACCGATGCGCACAACGTCTCCAAGGCTCGCCGATCGTCGTCGAAACCGACCCCGCCAACGTGCACCGCCTGCCAGAGATGACGAGCTTGAAGCTTTACCTTCATCAGCAGGCTCCACACGTGATAGTTGCTCTTGGTGAGCATCGGCCAAGGCGTGCCGGCCCCGGAGTCGCGGTAGACGGTGTGCAGCACCGGCGAGCGCCCGTGACGGCCGCGACGTCGCTCGGGAGACGGCGACTGGCGGCGGCGGCGCTCGGGGCTGTGCGATCCTGTGGAGTCCACGTCCTCCCGCTCCATCTCCAGGCGTAGAGCTGCGACGGCGGCTAGCGCGGCCTGGACCGCGGCTGCTGCCTGTTGCGCTGTGGCTGCCGCAGCGGCCGCCGCTGCCTCCGCGGCAGCAAGGCGCATCGCGCGGTCATCAGCCCTCGCACCGGTTGGCCTTGCGTCCTCCAGCACGACCGCAGAGGCGGCGGCGACGGCGCGGGCTTTGGAGCTCTCGGTGGACATCCTCTCCTCTCTTCCAAAACCATAGGCTCCGATACCAATTGTTGGCCACACATGGATCAGGGTAAGGCCGGAGGGCAGCTCTGCCCAGAGGCCGCTTGGATTGAATTGAAAGGCAGAATTCAGGATTACATCCTAGGGAGGGTCTGCTCTTGCTTATATAGGCAAAGAGGCAGCCACCTACTAAAGCAGATGCTTACAAGGCTGCTAAAGCAAGCCGGCAAATGCTAGACAACAAATAGTAAAGCATAAAGTAAGATACAATTGATAGGCTTAACCATCAGTATCCATGGGTCAGACCCAATGTTTTCTGATCGGCTGATCGTTCCTAATCGGTGTGGTACCGATCAGGGCGATTAATCGACGATCAGGACGATTAATCGTGATTAATCGCGATTAATCGAAGATCCTAATCGAGTGCTAAGTATAGATCAGGACGATTAATCGTGATTAATCGCGATTAATCGGACGATCAGAAAACATTGGTCAGACCAAATGTTAAGTCCAGCCCCATTCCCAACTCTCCAGATCATGCCTTTTTTCACAACTTCTAGGCCTCCGAGGATACTTCGCCAAGAGTATGACATCCCAGCCTTCGGTTTGGCTTCGAGCACCGACGTGTTGGCGAAGTATTTAGCTTTTAACACTCTAGCACACAACGATTCAGGTTGTTGTACAAGGCGCCAACCTTGCTTTGCAAGCATAGCCATATTAAAAGAATGAATCCCTGAACCCGAGACCACCTTCCTCCTTCGACTTCAGCATTTGTTCTTTACCTAGCCAGTGAATTTTGTGCTTGCCTTCCTGGTGATTCCACCAGAAGCGACAAATCATAGCTCCAATCTGATCGCACAAAGTTTTTGTCAGATCAAAACAGCCCATTGCAAAGGTTGGGATCGCCTGGGCCACAGCTTTTATCAATATCTCCTTCCCAGCCCAGGAAAAGAATTTTTCATTCCACCCTTGCATACGTTTCCAGATTCGGTCCTTGAGATAGGCGAAGGCATTCACCTTAGACTTCCCCACATGAACTGGCAGCCCCAAACACCGCTCATTCATTGTTTCGGGCAGCGCCTCTGGCTCTTGTGGGGTAACAAATAGATTGTTTGTCACTTGCTCCTCAAATCTCAGGAATTGCCGTGAACTTGGAGCTCTGCATCTTGTCCTTGAGGAACGCGCACCTGATGGCTTCCATTGTGTGGCTCGAGGTCTTCTCCGCCGACCTCACCAAGCACCTGGTGGCTGTGGCGTGCTTTGTGAGGTCGGCGGAGAAGACCTCGAGCCACGCCTTGAGGTCTGCTGGCATGGTCTTTGCCGTCATCCGCCATGGATTCTTGGTCTCTGCATTCCTGATGTGATGGGCACCGATCGGGTTGGGGTGATGGCAGTGTGGAGGAGGCGCAGAGGAGGGTTGGTGTGGTCGTTAGGGCAGTAGCGCTGCCGTGTGGCCAAAGACGGGGAGGGAGGAGGCGCAGGGGGACAGGGTAGCATGGTAGCAAGAGGTGGATTCCTCTATTTTTTGCTGAATCATAACAAGTACATGACCCCTGTATTTATAGTCCTTCAGGGATCCAAGCTACCCTCATCTAGGCCTTATTGGGTCAGCCGTTGGGGTTGGGGATCGGCCTGTGTCACGTTTCCTAGATTTCTGCTATATATGCAGATTATGGATTTTGATGTAATCATATTTGTTCATTGTGATATCTTACAGTTGATCTAATGATCTTGTTGTTAACTAACTCATTTTCCTTTCTGTAGGCTTTAGCTCAGATGAAAAACTGGTTTACTCGCTTCCCAACAATTCTTCAAGGTTGCGAAAGCACCATTCAGAATTTAAGGGGACAGTATGCACATTCTGTTGGCTGCTTCGATGAAGCAGCTTTCCACTTCCTTGAAGCAAAAAAGGTACTTTTGGGCGATCTTTATCTACCCTTTCCAGTTTGCCTAAGTAATAACATGTATATCTTTCTATATTAGAACAAGGCTGTTAATATTTATTTGCCTGTTATGATCTCAGCTGACAGAGAGTAAATCAATGCAATCAATGTGTGAAGCCTATGCAGCTGTGTCGTACATTTGTAAGGGTGATGCAGAATCGTCTTCACAGGTACAGTAGAGTTTGATAGCTTATCATGCTTTGTAGTTTGAACCTATCTGCTCCTGGTGGTAACTGAGAAACTGACATGACTGGATATTACCTGCCTGTTTTATTCTTTAGGCACTAGAATTGGTTGGTCCTGTTTATAGAACAATGGATTCATTTGTTGGTGTGCGAGAGAAGACTTGTATCATTTTTGTTTATGGACTATTACTTATGAGACAACATAATCCACAAGAAGCACGGTAAGTGATGATTTCATAAACTCCATTCTACATAGACTTATTATTAGTGGTCCAAACTACATTTGTGAGCATTGGAAGCAATAGAATTACAATGGAAATCGATAGACTGTTTAGGAGGCCAATAGGCAAGGTACATATATACGCAAGGACCCTGGACATGTTTATAGAAGCATGACCACCGTGGGAGCTCCTTGCCTAATATAACATCAATCAATCTGAATTTAGCCATAATGGGCCGATGGTCCTAGTGCCTATGTGGTTTTCTAACAAACCCCTGCAATCGGAGTGTCGGAGTGTCGCCACAAACGTTCAGACTAGATCAGAACTCCTGAAAGACCGTTGAAGGCAGACCCTTAGTGAAGATGTCGGCATATTGGGACGATGTCGACATGTGGAGGACGCGGACAACACCAATGGAAATCTCAATGTGTTTGGTGCGTTGGTGCTCAACTGGTTTGAATGACATGTAGATAGCATGAATGTTGTCACAACTCTTGCTGGGTGGGGAGTGGAGCTCACATAGAATTTGCTGTAGTTGGGAAGCCTTGGCCAATGCATTAGCCACACCGTGATACTCGGCTTCGGCGCTAGCGCATGGAAGACCAAGAGGCGAGGCTATCTCCGAGGAACACGGCATAGCCCGATATGGATTTGTGGGTGTCAGGGCAGTTGACCTAGTTAGCGTCGGAGTAGACAACCAGGTCAAACTGTGCTAAGGGTCGAAGAAGCAGCCCAAGGTGAGGAATACCACGAATATACTATAGCAGAGCAGCGAGGTGAGGCTCCCGAGGATCGTACCTGATGTTCAGATAGGTGAAGGCGAGGTACTATAGAGCACCAACTAAACTTTGGAAATCTATGGCGTCGCTGATGGGGCACCATCCAGCGCTCAAACCTTGAAACATGTATGTACCGTGGTGGAGCAAGGCTTGCACACAGTCATGCACGGTTGAGGATCTTTTGCATGTACTGGCGTTGCGAGAGAAAAAGACCCATCAAGTTGCCGTTGAACTGCATTCCGAGGAAGTGATGGAGATCATCTAAGTCCTTTGAAAACTCTTGCTGTAGGGCAGTGATGGTGCAATGGGATGCTCATTCCAGCTAGAATGGTGAAAGGCAAAGTCGTTGGCTTGCTCATTCCGGCTAGAAAGGCGAAAGGCAAAGTCTTCGACTTGCTCACCGGGGTTAAAGGCGAGGCCTTCCCACTCATGTCAGAGTCATTGCAGTGTCGCTCGACGGATCCTGTGGTCGTTGTGGCGCACAGTGGCGATATAGTCCCTAGCCTCCTTTGTTGTCGCCTTGTTGGCGAGGGAGGCGCCGATCTTTGGCGGTACGGTGGCGCACAACGCCTCTAGCACTAGCCAATCATCGTGGAACTCAACATCTCCGAACTAGACCGCGTTCCAGATCAGCTGAGCTCGCATCTTGACCTTCATCAACATGCTCCATTCATGGTCTGGTAGAAGTACCCATGAACTTGAGCATCTTTGGATTGAGGCCCCTCTTGAAACTAGTTATCTTTTTAGCTTCAGTATCCACGAACTCGGTAGCATAACGTGACAAATTGTTGAAGGTATGTAAATACTCTGTCAAAGTCTTGATGCCCTAGGCGAGCTTCATGAACTCTCCCACCTTCATCGACATCAACCCCGGTGGAATGTAGTTACCACGGAAGGCATTGGTCCAACAACTTGGATGAGGGTTGCCTATTGATGAGATAGACAACAGTGGACATAGCTTCACCCCAAAAATGAGAAGGGACAAAAGATGAAATCAAAAGAGTGCGAGCTGTCTCTATGAGATGGTGATGTTTTCATTCAACAACGCCATTCTGAGTATGAGCACCTAGACAAGAGAGTTGTGCAAGGGTACCCTCAGAGGACAAAAAATGGCGAAAAGCAGCCGACAAGTATTCACCCCCAGAATCAGAGCGAAGCATTTTCATGGTAGTAGAAAATTGTGTGTGAACCATGTGAACAAAAGACTGATAAATGGAACTGTTATGACGGGCATAACATACGATAGACGTAGGCCCGTTAGTGGCTAGTTGCAGCCCGTAACAGGGAGTCCTATTCATAGAAGAGTCTTAGTCCTAGTCCAATTGATATTATTATTAGGGAGTTATTTATAATTATAGAGTCAGGGATATAAATACCTTGTAAGACTATTATTTGGATTAAGAAGAAACAGATTGTTTCTCGGCTTCCCAAGGAAGTCGGGAGTTTCTCCGTGACGCCCCTGCCCTAGCTCTCGCGAGTCTCACCGTCACGGAGCCACCGCGTCGCCCCACTCCTACAATCTCCAACCTCTATCCCAGTGATCCAGAGGTCCTAACACCTTGGTATCAGAGATGTCCGGTCCTCCTCCCACCTCCACGCAGCCGCCATCCTCTTCCGTCGCGCCGCCGCTCACCTCCATCGCCGCATCGTCGTCGTCCCCCTCTGGGCTATCGTCCGCCTCCTCGGCTGTGCCCTTGATGCTGGAGTCCTTGGCCGGCGAAGTGGCTGAGATCGCCCGCGGCATGGCAGCCATGCAGGCGACCTTGGCAGCCCTGGTTCTGCCACCTCCTCCGCCGCAATCCACTCCACCACCACCACCACCGCCGTCGCCACAACCGTCACAGCCGCCGCAGGAACAACCGTTCCCCTACGGCATGCCCCAGACCAGCAGCACGGGGTGCCCATCCACCTGCTGCGATTCCCGCCTTCGCCGTTCCCAATTCCGTCATGGGCACTGGGCTCCTCTCCTACGTCCGTCTACACTATGGCCACGTCTCCGACACCATCGGCGGTCGCGGCCACGGCCACGACGGTCTCCGGGGCGTTTCCGCCGCCACCAATCAGCGACCTCTCCAATGGCGGGACGGCCATCGCCCTCATTTACCCGGGTGGCGGGTACTCGGGCGGTGCCCTCCCTGTCGACGCTTCAGCAGCCGCTCTCCCCAACGGCGCCCATGCTCCTCCCAAGTTTTACAAGCTGGACTTCCCGACGTTCGACGACGCCGTCGACCCGCTCAATTGGCTCAACCACTGCGAGCAGTTTTTCCGCGGTCAGCGCACGTTGGCCTCAGATCGCACCTGGTTAGCTTCGTACCATCTTCGAGCGCTGCCCAAACTTGGTACTATGCGCTGGAACAAGATGAAGGCATGCCGACAGGGGAACGCTTCCGCGACCTGTGCCAGCTCCGTTTTGGGCCACCAACGCAAGGCACCAGACTAGCGGAGCTCGCTCGGCTTCCTTTCCAGTCCTCGGTATAGGAGTACTCGGATCGGTACAATGCCGTGCTTTGCCATGCCCATGGCCTCAACCTGCGACAGAAGGCAGAATTATTCGTGGGTGGCCTTCCCGAGCACATCAAGGTAGACGTCGAGATGCGCAACCCACCTGATCTGCAGACGACCATGTACTACGCCCAGGCATTTGAGCGCCGCGCCGTTGCCTTTATGCCGCCACCTCAACAGCAGCGCAGCGCGCGTCCTTCGGGCCGTTCCGGGCCACCCATGGGGTCCCGACCGGCGGCACACACTACCACAGGTGGGGGAGGCGCCCCCGCCCTGCCGACCACCCAATCAGCAGCGGCTGGACCGCCACAATTCCGCCGGTTGTCACTAGCCGAGTAGCAGGATCACCGCCGTCAGTGGACTGTGCTTCAACTGTGATGAGCCCTTTGTCCGGGGCCACGTGTGCAAGCGCCTCTTCTACATCGAAACTGATGACTTCCTCGACGACGAGGTCCCAACGGAGACGACTGCTGCAACTCGCCTCGGTACGGACGACGAGGCCCCGACGGTCGAGCCACAAGTCTCCTTACACGCACTGGCCGGCGTGCGCGCGGAGAACGCCATGCTGTTGCCGGTGGCAGTACATGGAGAAAATTGGATAAAAGAAATAAGTATTTATCGGGGAACACTCTGCAAAGATACAATTTATTTAAACCCATATTCTATCATATGAATGAAACATACATATGAATGAAACATAGTTCGAAAAAGAGGAATAAAATATTTTACTTCATCGTGTGGTGGCGCACCTGGACTCCGGCTCCACGACAAACTTCATCAAAGCCGATCTGAAGCGGCGCCTACAGCTCGTCACCACACCCCACCCCACGCAGCGGGTGCTGGTGGCCAATGGCGACCGTGTCCCGTGTCAGGGGGTTGCCCGCAACGTGTCGCTTGCTATTGGCACGAAGGAGTTCTCCATCAGCTGCTTCGGCATCAGCCTGGGCGAGTTCGACCTCATCCTGGGTGTGGAATTCCTTTGGACCCTCGGACCCATCCTATGGGACTTCGAGGACCTCTGTATGGCGTTTACTCGTGGTGGCCGCCGTCTTCCGTGGAAAGGGCTGGGCTCCCCCCGCGACGACATTCGGGAGCCTGCGGTCCGGGCCGTCCACTCGTCCCTAGGCCAGCCCCTCCTGGATCGGCTCCTTCACCAGTTCGCACCAATCTTCGACGAGCCGCGTGGCCTGCCGCCAGCCCGCCCCTACGACCACCGCATTCATCTGCTCCCGGGGATAGCTCCTGTGGCCGTGCGCCCCTATCGATACCCCCAGCTGCAGAAGGACGACCTCGAGCAACAGTGCGCGACGATGCTAGCGCAGGGCATCATACGCCCCAGCACGTCGCCCTTCTCCGCCCCGGTCCTCCTTGTCCGCTTGCGGACAAGTCGTGGAGGTTCACAAGTCATGGAGGTTCTACATCGACTACCGCGCCCTCAACGCGAAGACATCCAAAGACTCGTTCCCGATCCCAGTGGTGGATGAGCTTCTCGACGAGCTGCACGGGGCTCGCTTCTTCACCAAGCTGGACCTCCGCTCGGGCTACCACCAGGTGCGGATGCACCCAGACGACATCAACAAGACGGCCTTCCGCACGCACCAGGGACACTGAGTTTTTGGTGATGCCTTTCGGCCTCTCCAACGCCCCGGCCACATTTCAAGTACTCATGAACAACGTCCTCCGCCCATACCTCCGCAGGTTCGTGTTGGTCTTTTTCGACGATATACTGATCTACGGTTCCTCGTGGGCCGAGCATCTCCAGCACGTCGCCGTCATCCTCAACGCCCTCCGCGCCCACCGTCTCCACCTTAAGCGCTCCAAGTGCTCGTTTGGGGCATCTTCGGTGGCCTACCTTGGCCACGTAATCTCCGCCGACGGTGTCGCCATGGACGCGGACAAGATCGCGGCAGTCGCCGCATGGACCGTGCCGGGGTCAGCACGAGCCCTGCGTGGCTTCTTGGGGCTCGCTGGCTACTACCGCAAGTTCATCCGCGACTTCGGCATCATCGCCACGACGCTGGCACGACTTCTGCGGCGGGACGCGTTCGCCTGGGACGACGAGGCCATGACAGCTTTCCAGGCGCTTAAGAGCGCTCTCACCACGGGACCGGTGCTCCAGATGCTGGATTTCGACCGGGTCTTCACGGTGGACACGGACGCCTCGGTTGCGGGGTTCGGTGTCGTGCTGCACCAAGGGGCCGGTCCCCTCGCCTTCTTCAGCAGACCGTTCGCTGCACGCCACCTCAAGCTCGCCGCGTACGAACGGGAGCTCATTGGATTGGTGCAGGCGGTGCGTCACTGGCGGCCGTACTTGTGGGGGCGCCACTTTATAGTACGAACGGACCATTACAGCCTCAAATATTTGCTCGACCAGCGCCTGTCAACGGTCCCTCAACACCAATGGGTGAGCAAGCTATTCAGCTTCGACTTCGCCGTGGAGTATCGTCCGAGCCGCCTGAACACGGTGGCTAACGCCCTGTCTCGCCGTGATGCCGAGGCTACCGATAATACTGCCGCGGCGGCGACAACAGCCATATCAGGACCATCTTTTGCCTATCTCGACGACGTTCGCCGCGCCACGACGACCGCTCTTGACGCCGCGCTACTATAGGAGCGACTACGGGTGGGCGAGCTGGCTGCCCCCTGGCGGGAGGACGCCAGGCTCCTGCTGCATGGCTTCCGCATTTTCGTCCCCAACTTCGGTGACCTACGCCATCATGCCATCCAGCTAGCTCATGGGGCTGGTCACGAAGGTGTTCAGAAGACATTGCACCGCCTTCGCTCAGAATTCTATATACCGAGCGGCCGGTCATTGGTGCAGGATTGGGTGCGCACGTGTGCCACATGCCAGCGCAACAAGACCGCCGCCCTTCAACCGGCCTGGTTACTACAACCTCTGCCGGTGCCGTCCCAGGTATGGACCGATATCTCCATTGACTTCGTCGAGGGCCTGCCCAAAGTCGGCGGCAAGTCGGTCATCCTTAACGTCGTCGACCACTTCTCGAAGTATGCGCACTTCATCGCGCTTGGCCACCCCTACACTGCCGCGTCCGTCGCCCGTGCCTTCTTTGATGGCATCGTCCGGCTGCATGGGTTTCCGGCATCCATCGTCAGTGACCGCAACCCCGTGTTCATCGGGCATGTCTGGCGGGACCTATTCAAGATGACGGGCGTCTCTCTGCGTATGAACACGGCATTCCACCCTCAGACCGACGGGCAGTCGGAGGTGATGAACAAGGTAATCGCCATGTATCTGCGTTGTGTTACATGTGATCGGCCTCGCGCGTGGGTGGATTGGCTTTCGTGGGCGGAGTACTGCTACAATACTTCCTTCCACACCGCCCTTCGCGCCACGCCCTTCGAGGTGGTCTACGGTCGGCCCCTGCCGGCCATCCTGCCATACCGGCCAGGGACGACACGAACTGAGGTCGCAGATGGCCTTCTCCGTGGTCGCGATGAGATTTTCGCTGAGGTCCGTCAGCGGCTCCTTCAAGCACAACAGTTGGCCAAGAAATATTACGACGCCAATCACAGGGATGTGGAGTTCGAGGTCGGTTCCTGGGTCTGGCTGCGCCTTATTCACCGCACGGCGCAGCCCCTCGACCCTCGAGCCAAGCACAAGCTCGGGTCACGTTGGGCAGGGCCGTTCCTTGTGCTGGAGCGCATTGGCAGCGTCGCCTATCGTCTACAGCTGGCGGAGGGGGCACGTCTCCATGATGTCTTCCATGTCAGCCTCCTAAAGCAGCACCGCGGTGATCCTCCGGCTACAGCAGGCAATCTCCCACCGACACAGGATGGTTGCATCCTCCCGGCTCCAGAGCGGGCGTTGCGAGCACAGCAGCGCCGTGGTGCGTGGCGGGTCGTGATCAAATGGCGCGGCCTGGCAGAAGACAACGCCACTTGGGAGATTCTCGACGAGTTCAAGGCTGCCTACCCCGACTTCCAGCTCGAGGACGAGCTGTTTTCGCAGGCGGGGAGAGATGTTATGACTGGCATAACATACGATAGACGTAGGCCCGTTAGTGGCTAGTTGCATCCCGTAATAGGGAGTCCTATTCATAGAAGAGTCTTAGTCCTAGTCCAATTGCTATTATTATTAGGGAGTTATTTATAATTATAGAGTCAGGGATATAAATACCTTGTAAGACTATTATTTGGATTAAGTAGAAACAGATTGTTTCTCGGCTTCCCAAGGAAGTCGGGAGTTTCTCCGTGACGCCCCTGCCCTAGCTCTCGCGAGTCTCGCCGTTACGGAGCCGCCGCGTCGCCCCCAGGCGCCGCCCCACTCCTACAATCTCCGACCTCTCTCCCGGCGATCCAGAGGTCCTAACAGCAACACAACTGCGAACGGTGTTTCATAAAATAAGGAAGTTGTATTTGTTTGCCAAGTTTACAACCCTTACAGTGAAAGCTAGACTCAATAGATGTATGACCTAAATGACCTTTATTTATCATGAAAGACACGGGACACACAAAGATCTCTAAGACGATGATGTCACTTGGCGAAGGAGGTTGAGGATGATGCAGTGGATGAGGCAGCATGTGCGGTAGATGCAACAGACGAAGGAGGACGCAGAGTGTCTGGAACATAGAGGTTGGAAGCACCTTTGCGGCGATGGCCAGTCCCAATCACTTTCTCGCTGCGACGGTCCTGAATAAAACAAGATGAGTCATCAAAACCAACAAAACAATTTTGGTCGGTAACTTGACCAACTGACAGAAGATTCATAGACAACTGAGGCACAAAAGAAACATCGGGTACACAAAAATGATTATTGCAAAGTGAACCCTGATGAGTTATGTGACAAGAAGTCAGCTGTCTGAATAGAACCACCACCACTAACCGGCTTGCAGGAGACTAGCTGAGACTGATCAGATGTCACATGAAAGGAGGCTTCAGAATCAAGCACCCAGGATGAAGGAGCAGTGACAGTCGAGGAAGCAGCAACAGAAACAGTGCCACCAGCTGAACCTCGAGGAGTGGAAGAAGTACCACGACCACAAGTAGCACGATGAGCATGAAATTTAGCCAGCTTCTCTGGATGCTTAGCAAAACAATTTTCTGAACTGTGATTAGTCCTGCCACAATGCTTACATGGTTCTTTGAATGCACTGGGCCTCTGATGAGAAGCTGCCAACACACTGTGAGGGTTAGGCACAAAAGAGGACAGGGCCTGAAGATGTGTCTCTTCAGCAAGTAATTTAGATAATGCCTTTGCCATGGTCAGAGTGGAAGAAGTATGAAGCAATCTTGTACGAATAGAGTCAAACTCTGCCCTGACTCCCATGACAAATCTGTAAGTAAGGAACTGCTCAATAAATGAAAGTGCAGTACAGTTTGAACCTGCTGTACACTGAGGCACCATGGAAATCAAAGAACCCATCAAGCGATCATAGGTAGAAGAATACTCATCAATGGACATATCTCGGTGTTCAATGACATGAAGCTGCTGCACTATTAACCATAGCAGCCATGACTTTTCCATCATTGATTTCCCAAGTTTTGACAGCAGCAACATTACTATTATTAGACTTAAGAGTTGGTGGATCATCAGTCAAGTGAAAATAAAGACCATGACCCCTCAATGCAGTTTCAACAGAAAAAGCCCACTCTAAATAATTTTGACCATCCAGTGTGATGTTGATGATAATAGCAGAATGCTGAGACTGAGACTGAGACATGATGAATGCTGAACAATAACAGTAAAAGGCAGAGAGGGATATCACCAAAACAACACTGAGCAGAACTGATCAGATCACGGATCAGAGAAGTCACGTCGGTCCCAGGGGTGAGTAGCACGCGTGAAGAAGTCGCGAGTCGACCGCTGGGGAGGAGATGGTGAAGAAGCGACGTCCGCGCGGTGAAGAAACGCCGGCCGCTCGCGTCCGTCCGCGCCTGCGTCCGGTGGGGAGGTAGCGTCCGAGCGGGAAGGACCGCCTACATCCGCTCGGGAGGGAGCATCCGCGCGGGGCCGCGCGTAGCATCCGCGCTTGAAGGACCGCCCGCGAGTGGTCCGCGCGCGTGAGGAAGCCCGGCGGTGGAGGTGCCGGAGCCGCAGTCCGCCGTGTGAAGCCCGTCTCGCGCGTGATCCGGGTGTGTGAAGAAGTCCAGGTCCGCGCGTGAAGGATGAAGTCCGTGACGGAAACGAAGGCGCGACGACGATGCAGAGGAAGCGCGCCAACGGGCCACGCGAATCAAAGGGAGCACGACGACAGATCATGCAAAACAGAGGAAGATCCCAAGGGAAAAAAAAAGATCGTGGGTGAACTAGATGAGTCTAATCCTAACCTAATCCATGGCTTTGGTACCATGTTACGTACCTTAGGGATCTGAGAGCATAATAATCTTTAGAGGTGGAGATGAGTATATATGGAGGCTTAAGAGCCATATGGGCAATATAAGGGCCATTAACAATTGCCATGCGCCATGGCCGCACCGCTGATAGACAGATACTGTAAAGCACCGGCGAGACTGCGGAAGTCAGATGGATCTGCCACATGCGCACCTACAGCAGCAGAAACCTTGGGATTGGTGTCGACCGGAGTAGAGCAAGGCTTGCAGTTATCCATCCCAGCGCGAGCAAGGATATCCAGCATATACTGTCTCTGACTGAGGAGAAGACCATCACCACAACGCTGGACATGCATACCAAGAAAGTGATGCAGTTCACCAAGGTCTTTCATGGAGAATTCTTGCTGAAGAGACGAGATAATACGCCGAAGAAGACCAGGTGAAGAAGCGGTGAGGACTATATCATCAACATAGAGCAGGAGATAAGCAGTATCTGAGCCGTGCTGATAGACAAAGAGTGATGTATCTGTCTTAGCTTCAACAAACCCAAGGGAGACCAAAAATGTGGCAAACCGACTGTACCAAGCACGAGGAGCCTGCTTCAAACCATAAAGTGACTTGTTGAGACGACATACAAAGTCAGGATGAGCGGGGTCTTCAAAACCAGACGGTTGCACACAGTAAACTGTCTCAGTCAGGGTGCCGTACAGGAAAGCATTCTTCACATCTAGCTGGTGGACAGGCCATCTACGTGAGAGAGCCAAGGAAAGCACGGTGCGAACAGTAGCTGGCTTCACCACGGAACTAAAAGTCTCATCGAAGTCCACTCCAGGCCGTTGGGTGAATCCACGAAGAACCCAGCGGGCCTTGTAGCGCTCGAGAGAGCCATCAGCATGAAACTTGTGCTTGAAAATCCATTTGCCTGTCACCACATTCGCCCGAGGAGGGCGCGGAACCAAATCCCAAGTATTCCTCGTCCATGGCGGCGCGCCAATTCGGATCAGCAAGTGCACTGCGATAAGTCTTCGGCACAGGAGAAAGCGGCGCAGCGTGGTAAACGGAGGGAATCCAAAATCCAGTCTTCGCCCGAGTGGTCATGCTGTGCTGATTGGTGATAGGAGGAACAGGGACAGCGCCCTTGGGCAGCGGTGCTGGACCCTGTGGCGGTGTGCTGGAAGCAGATGGGCGGCTCCGGCGCGAGTAAACTTGAGTGATGACCCGTGCCGGAGCTGCTGCTGGTGCTGTCACGCTTGGTGATGAAGGCCCGGCCAGTGGCTGGAAGCCAGGTGGAGGACCTCGGGTTCCTGGCGTAGCCGCACGTGGCTGTGCGAGCGAGGAAGAGGGGCCGGCTGGGAGCGTGTCAAACGCTGCTGGACCAGCCGGGGGGCTGGCTGGGAGCGCGTCAAGCGCTGCTGGACCAGCCGGAGCCAAAGTCGTCGAGGGGCCGGCTGGGAGCGCATCTAGCGCTGCAGAACCAGCCGAACCGAGCGCCGCACGTGGCTGTCCGGGAGGAGCACCATAACCTGCAGGGAGGAAGCTTTGTGCAGTCCCAATCGGTGCTGGCACATAGTCACTCACATCCAAAAAATCAAAATCCGCCGGTTGTGAGGGAGGGGCATGCTCAGCATAGGGAAAGGCTGACTCGTCGAAGCATGACAGGGAACCGGTGAAGTCCACAAATCACAGTGTACAAGATCAAATTTATTGGACGCTCTAGATGTTGACACATGAAAGGGAAGACTCACATGGCGACCTAACTGACAAGCATGACAAAGTGATGAACTAATATCATGACGATGGGTAGGAAGGCCGGACGACGCTAGCTTGGAGAGGGCCTCGTGTCCAGGATGACCGAGGCGGCGATGCCAAAGTTCAGACCCCGAGGCGGCGACCAGGGACTGTGCAGGTGGCAGATGAAGAGGATACAACGGCCCGGAGCTATTACACCTGACGATCACGTTCCGAGACTGTAGATCCTTCACAGAACAACCACTTGGGTCAAACTCAATAGAGCAATTGTTGTCAATGGTAAACTGGCGAACAGAAATAAGATTCTTAATAAGATTTGGTGAAACCAAAACATTACTAAGACGTAACGAAGGAGGAATAACTGTATTGCCAGTGGCTGTAACAGGAAGTAAGGAACCATTACCAACAACAATAGACGAAGGAGTAGGATACCGCGAAGGAACAATGTGTGAAAGACTATAGGAATGTGAAGTCATGTGAGAGGAAGCACCTGAGTCGAAGTACCATTCATTGTTCTAGGGCTGATTCAGGGTCATGGTGCTGAAAGTCGACGCGAGAGAGGGCTGGTCCCAAGAGGGGAGGGCAGCCATGGGGTTATAGAACCCAGGGGGCGCCGGAGGGGTCCAATGGCCGGCTGGAGAAGGGGCTGCTGCCGTGCAAGCAGTCCCTTCTGCTGTGCCAGCAGCGCCTGCTGCTAAGGCAGACGCGGTGGAAGAGGGGTCAGCGGAGGCCGTGAGCCCGGCCACATCTGGATGGCCCCAGCCCACGGATTGTGGAAGGACGGCCACGGTGCGTTGCCGGTGTTCTTGGCCTGCCCAGCGGTCGAGGAGCCGGCGGCCGCCGAGGGGTTGCTGGTCTGCTGTTCGGAGCTGTCGCGCTTGCCACCGCGTTTGCCGCGGCGGCTCTTGGACGAAGTGGACCCGCCCCCGGAGCCCGAGCTACCTGTGTTGGGCTGCTGGATAGGGGAGGGCGTGGGCCAGCAGAGGAGACGACCAGAGCAGCCTGCTGGGTGGAAGCCTGGTTCTCCAAGGTGAGTTCCTCCAGCAGGAGGTCAGACTTGGCGTCGAGGTACGTGGGAAACGGGCGTCCGCGTCGGAGATGGATGCCGATCGTCTTGAACTTCTCGTTCAGGCCCCGGATGAGGTTGAGCACAAGTGTGCGATCAGTGACAACCTCACCCAAGTCCCCAAGCGTGTCCGCCATGCGTTTGAGCTCCCTGCAGTAATCCGTGATGGATAAGTCACCTTGGACGAAGTTGCGGAACTTGGCGTCGAGGTAGAGGGCGCACGTCTCGCGATTGTCGAGGAACTGTGACTCAATGGCTCGTCAGGCAGCGCGAGCAGTGGAGTTCTGGCCCGAGATTGTCTCAGACAGATGGTCGGTGATGGTAGCTTGTATCCACGACTTGACGACGCAATCCATGCGCGCCCAATCGGGGTTGTCTGGCGCCGGAGTGTCCGTGAGGACGAGATGCTGGAGGGAGTACTTCCCAGCAGCGAGAAGTTGATCGCGCCACCGATTGTAGTTGCTGGAGTTGGTGTCGAGGACGACGGTGACCAAGTGGCGGATGTTCTGCACAGCCACGGCTTGCGCATGGAGGTGGGCGATGGCAGCAGTTTCCTGTAGGAGCAAGGCGTGTTGGAGATCAGCATGACGGGAGGCTTCATCGACCTCACCATCAGAGGGCGCGTCGTCGTCGTCGGAGGGCGCCTCAGCAGCGGCGCGCTCCTGATTGGCGCGGGCCAGGGCGTCGCGAGCGCGCGCAGCAGCAGCGTCGCGGTCGGCAGCGGCGGCCCGGGCTTCCTGCTCGGCAGTGGCGACGCGAGCCCGCGCAGCTGCGCGCGCGGCCTTCCGGGCGACCGCGCGCTCGCGTGTAGCGGCAGCGACGGCTGCGGCTGCCTTGTCCGCGTCTGTCTGGGCATCAGGAGAGGCAGAGGCGGCGGCGTCCGATGCGCGGGTTGAGAGAGGGGGGCTTCCAGGCATCGCAGCACAGCAGGTTGCGGCGCGAGGGAACGAGAGGGGCACGGCCAGAAGATGGCGCGCGGGCGCAGGGGAGGGGCGCGGCCAGAGGATGGCGCGCAGCGCAGCCGTGGGCGCACGCTAGGGCAGCGGAGGAAAAACCGGGAGGGAGACATGGACTCTGGATACCATGAAGGAAAGTATCCTTCGGGATTGAATAGATTGATTGATGAGGTACAATGTGTACAGAATATATAGGCAAGGATGTCGTATGGTTTATAGAATCAAGTACCCAATCAACGGAGATCCTTGCCTAAGACTCAATCACAATCCTCTAAATCCCCGGGGCGCCAGGCCCATGTGGCCAGCCCAGTAACCCTCTAAACCTCTGTCTAACAAGCTTGAGAGATTGAGAGATTGAGGGAGACTAGAATTATTTCTTCATTATTCCTTGCTTAAACCAATCTGCTGATTACAGGGAGGTATATATGAGGCCAAGGGCCTAAACCGACTAGGACTCTTAACTTTCCAAACGGACTAGAACTCCTAACTTTCCAAACCGACTAACTTTCCAAACTTAGCCACCGGTGGTGGCCTGGCCCTGTGCATCGCCGTGCCACATGACAGCCTATGCGGTTGTCTAACAAGCATGAGTATATAAATGTTTGTGTGGTGTGATTACGGCTGAGGTTTCTTCAAACATATATGATATTCTAGTTAATGTTTTGCACTATTTGTTTCCTATTTTTGTCTTGTCACATACTCCCGCCGATTCAAATTATAGTGTACTTTGGCTTCGTCCTTAGTTAAACTTCTCTTAACTTTTGATCTTGTTTTTAGAAAAAAAAATTATTAGAATCTACAATTTCAAACAAATGCACTTTGAAATTATATTCCATGTAAAACTTTGAAGCAAATTAGATGTTGTAGCTATTTTTGTATTTTTCTATAAACTTCGTCAAACTCTTGACTTTGAATAAACCCAAAGTGAACGATAATTGGAATGGAGGGAGTAGCAATTTTGTTCACCTTCTGAGCACACAATTAGCATGTTTGTGCATTTGTGTTTCATAAATATTTAATGCTTATGTAATACCAGGAACCGCCTTGCAAGTGGTTTGAGAATAGCGCACCAACAGTTGGGTAACATCCAGTTAGTTTCTCAGTATTTGACAATACTGGGCACATTGGCGCTTCAGCTACATGATGCAGGACAGGCGAGAGAGATCCTGAAGTCTTCGTTGACGTTAGCTAAGACACTATTTGATATTCCAACCCAAATCTGGATCTTGTCAGTATTTACAGGTAAGCCATTTAGGCTATGTGGATTTGTTCTCGATCCATGAAAATAATTTTGTAGTACATGGGTCTCTTTTTCACTCATTGCCATATTCCAGAAATAGAAGTTGATACAAAACGATTTCAGCTTTTATGACCTGGGTATTAGTTGTCATATGCATGTACGAGTAACCATGCAAACTGATGTCTGATTTCAGAGTGTTTATTTCTTTATAAATTATTACAGAGTTATATCCATGCAAACTGATGTCTGATTTCAGAGTGTGTATTTCTTTATAAATTATTACAGAGTTATATCGTGAACTGGAAGAGAAGGAAAATGAATTGGAGAACTCTGATTATGCAAGAAAAAAGGAAGATGATCTGCAGAGAAGGCTTTCTGAAGCTTATTCTCATGCTTTTCACCTGGAGCTGGTACGTTAACAGTAGAGATTTGAAGTTAAGCTAATTGCATACTTGCATCCACTCACAAAACTGCAAAGTTTTGAGCCATCCAGATGCAAGCATAAGCCTGGAAAATGCAGCTGGCCTAGTCAGGCTTCTTGTAATCTTCTGTGGCACGTCATTAAATCGAATATCCACAAGGCACATGCGGCAGTGTTTAACTGGAGTTCTCTTTCAGGTGGAGAAATCAAGAATCCAACCGCTGCACATGTCAAATAAGCAACCAGAGATGGCTGTTCCAACAGCAAATGGTGATCTTGACATCCCAGAATCAGTGGGGCTTTCCGCTCCCCAGCCATTCCTCAAAAGACTAGTTGAGTCTGAGCTGGTGAGGCGCAGTACTAGGAGGCGGCAGCAGTAATGAAACATGTCCTGAGGCCTCATGTATGCCATTAAAACGGGTTGCTGTATTTTAGTAGTGTAGTGATTTCTTAGGTAGGTGTAGCTGTTAATACTTGTAACTTTCAGCAGTTAGGTTTTCAGTTTACTTGTAACTTTCAGCAGTTAGGTTTTCAGTTTTTTGGTTTGCTGTGTTACTTATTTGTATCTTGGGTTAAAATTTGTAGATTTGAGAACTGTTGGATTACAGTCGGTTGGGGGCGGCGCTGGATGCCCCATTCACTCTTGACATGTGCCATTTTTTTTTTAATTTTAATATTTTTTTGAACTATTTCTAATTTTGATACCGAAAGTTATTTTTTTATATGTAACACTTTTCGTCGCTCCATAGTTCATGGAGCGTCATCTCAACGTTGTCGCTCCATACATGCTGGAGCGACAAGGCTGTTGTGACGTGGCATAGTGATCGGTAGCCTTGTCGTTTCGTAGTTCGTTACCGCTCTCCAGATCACTGGGTGGCAAGCCCTATGTCTTACGCCCTCATTCATTCCCACTCTTACCCGAGTGCCATCCTCACCCTAGTCCTAAACTGCCTCGCTCCCCATGCCCCCGTCCTAGCCCCATCCTTGCTCCCATGCCGAGCCACTACGTAGGCATGCCCTCCCCGGCCTTGCCACGCCTTGGGCTTTGGTGCTGCCGCCGTCCATGCCTGTCACTCCATCCACATCGGTCAGCACTGCTCTGTAAACATAATCTGCTCCTTCCCCACAATAGTTGGTATAGTTTTTTTTAAAAAAATAAAATAGTTAGTATAGTTAGAATAATTAGTGTAAATAGTTAGTTTAGTTAGTATAGTTGGTTTGATTAGTAAAGTTAGTAGTATAGTTCGTAAAGTTTGTTTAGTTTGTCATGTAATTGAGTTGTTACGTTTTCGATTATGCTATTTTGTTGTAATACATTCGGTTATGTTATTTTCTTGTTAGATGGAAGACATGTATCGTAAAGAGTATTGAAAAAATAGGGTCCTTCTATAGAAATATACCTTGACAAGTGTAGTAAGGGTGGACCGGTTCCTCCTGACCTCCCAGTCTCTAATTGTGATTGTGGTCGTCCGGTCGACATGCAACAGTCGAGTCATCCGGGACTTATCGTCTCGTTGCTTCTACACATGTGGCAATATTTGTGTAATTAATTTTCTGTAATAATTTTTGTAGGACCATGCGAGGTGCTTTTTATTTGAGTGGATTTATGGTCTTGACAAGTTTGACCCAAGGATCCTTCTTTTAGCTGATTGGAACACTCATTAGAAGCGTGAGCACTTCAGGTGTTGGGTTCCACCTCTGCCTAACCCTCCTCCGATGACGAATGAAGAGAAGACCTATGCCACAGTTAGAGTCGCCGAGTAGTGATAAATCCTAAGAATTCGAAAGAGTTCATTTGTTGTCACCAGCATGAAGTAAGTGGCTATATGGTGATAAACCCTCATAATATGAGTTGAAATGTCTAGCCACTTTTTGTTTCATGTACTAATTCCTCCATTTTCTAGAATTTTGCAACGCCGAGGTGTAGTTTTAAAGAATGCCTATATGGTCTTAAGGATCTTTGGCCAGAACTGCCAAAGCAAAAGGAGAAGGAAAAGAAAAAACATAAGGAGAATGGAAGTGTAACTCAAACTAACCCTATGGTGATGTGCCAATGCGGTATGCAATCCAACTATGGCTTACTTTCTTCTAAGCTAGGCAATGGCCACTATTGTGGGCATATGATTGACTATGATTGAAAGGTCCTAGATGGCTAGAGGGGGGGGGGGTGAATACCCTAATATAAAATCTACAAACCACTAGAGCAAAGGTTAGATAACACTTAAGCGAAGCTTTTTTCTCTAGCTCTACTAGGGGTGCAAAGCCACCTATCCAAGCAATTCTAGTTAGTTAAGTGTCTATCATACAATAGCAAGAACCTAAGGCACTTAACACAAGCTAGCAAGAACAACTAAAAAGGCTAAGCTAGCTAAGCAAGATATGAATGTAAATACAAGGGAAGAGGTGATTGTTATACCGATGTCTTGTGATGTATGGATGTCAATGTAGAGAGCCAATCACAATGAATACCAATGAGTAGCTGGGAGACAAGATTGACACAATGATTTTCTCCCAAGGTTCACTTGGTTGCCACCAAGCTAGTCCCTATTGTGTCGACTACTCAAATGGTGATTCGGTGGCTAATAGGCAATGACAAGCCTAGCTTACAACTTGAGTGCCACAAGAATCCACCCAAGTGAGAGTAACTCAATGACACGAGCAATTTACTAGAGTTACCCTTTGGCGCTCCACCGAGGTGGGTACAAGCCCTCTCACAATCGCCGGGATCAACCACGAACAATCACCAACTCGTGTTGACTCCTTACTCCAAGCCGTCTAGGTGTTGGCAAACACCAAGAATAACAAGAATTCTGCAGGAAGAACGAATCACCAAGTGCTACTAGATGAAAATCACTAAGCACTGCACTTGGATGCACTCTATCTCTTTTGGATTCAGCAAAGGATCAAAGAGATGAGTGGGAGAGGTGTTTGAAAGCTCACAAGAGTATGCAACAAGTGAATGAACCAAGAGAGAGAGCTCCAACCGACCACAAGCCTTTAAATAGGCACCCCTCAAAAACTAGACGTTATTGCCTGAGTCGGGGGCGTCGGACGCTCTTTAAGTTGGCATCGGACGCTCCGTGCCAGCGTCCGTCGCGCTTCCAGCAAGCATCCAGAGAGCTCCCAAGTGCGTCGGACGCGTCTGTCGCCTTTTCGTCGGACGCTCGGCAGCGTCCGTTGCTTGTGTCGTTGAGTTCTTCAATCCCATGGACGCTCGCCTGTGTTCTGCTCAGAGTCCGTTGCCTGCGTCCGTCGTGGTTACAGAAAGCATCCAGAGAGCTCCCAGACCCGTCTGACACGTCTGTCGCCATGTCGACAGATGCTCTTCAGCGTCCGTCGCAGTTTCTGCACCGAGGTTGAGGTAGGGTTTTCCCGACGAACGCTCTGTTGCAGTGTTCCAGCGTCTGTCGCCAGCGTCCGTCGCCCTATCTTTGCTCCTTTCTTGTTTCTTTCTTTTCCAACCTTGTTCCATTGTGCCAAACACTTATGGTACTTCCTTAGAGCAGATGTTTAGCATATATTTTATGTCTTTTAAGCAAGGCTATGTTACTAGGTGAATTAATGCACATGCATGAGTGACAACATCTAGTAGCACCTGATAACCGCAATCACAACACGTTTTCCCCTTCTTGATAGTACGACTATCTATCCTAAATGTGATCACACTCTCTATAGTGTCTTGATCACTAAACCAAAAATGACCCTATGATATACCTTTGCCTTGAGCCCATTTTTGTTTTTCTCTTTCTTCTTTTCCTTAGTCATGAACCACTTGATCCATCATGATCCTTCATCTAGCTCCACTTGTCAATTTAGATTACCCTATCTTGATCATACACTTAGCAATATGGTTAGTCCATAGGTTTCATCAATTAACCAAAACCAAACTTGGGCTTTCAATCTCCTCCTTTTTTGTAATTGGTGACAACCTTTCACAAAGGAATATATATAATGAAAATTTCAACTTTGGTAGTATTAGCTCCCCCTACATATGTGATATATGAGTTTGGTTCATTTTGATCACATATGCATGAATAGAAATTGTGGGACAGTAATGCTACCAAATGATGCTAAGGTATAAGGGATGGACCTTTGAAGCGTGATACCAATCGGAGTGCAATGTGAAACCATCCTTAGCACCATGAATGCCTAGAAACCACTTGACAACACTTTGAGGGGCAAACTTGAAATACCACTTGAAAGATGCTACTTGGAAAGATCTAAGCATACTAGTACTTTAAGCATCAAGTCAATTTAGTTTCTAGCATTCACCACACAAGCATGTCATGAATATAAATACATATGTAAGCAAGCACTTATGAATGCACAAAGATATGCAACAACTTTATTCATAGGCTTTCTCCCCCTACTTGTATGCTTTCATTTTCAAAATTTTCAAAATATTTTTCTTTGTCTTACTACTTACTTCTCCCCCTTTGTCATCTATTACCATAAAAGATGTGCTCAAAAGGATTGATTATTGGAGAGAAGCTTAGTTGTGGTTCAATCTAGATTACTTGCCCCAAGTAATTTAATTCGGTTTAAACCATGGACAAGCTTGTTCACACATCCTAGAATGGTTATCTTACCCATGTTGAGCTAAACACTTGAAGTTCATATTCTAGATCAAACACTAGGATTGCAAGCCTACAAATATGTCATATGCTACCACTAGATCATATGAAGCATAGAAGCAATAGTGATACCATATAAGCATCAAAGCATTTGATTTTCATGAAAGAACCTAATGAGTTGATGTCTAGATGCACTAACAAGTCCTAATAGAGGATGAATGACATGTCAATCAACTTGTAACTTGCTTTGCTCGAAGGAGAGGCATGTCATATATGGGGGTGCATCAACATATGTTTGAGTAATCAAGAATGTTCAATTCATTCCTTAGCTTGCAAAACCTTTTCTCATCTAATGGCTTGGTGAATATATCGGCAAGTTGATCATCGGTGCCAACACTTGTAATTGTGATATCACCCTTTTGTTGATGATCCCTTATGAAGTGGTGCCTTACATCAATGTGCTTGGTTCTTGAATGTTGAACCGGATTGTTGGTTAGCTTCACCGCACTTTCATTGTCACATAGCAATGGCACTTGCTTGAAATTGATTCCATAGTCATTCAAAGTTGCCTTCATTACTTTGCCTGGCACATCTTCTATTTTGCAGGCTACCAAATTAATGCATGGATCCATTGAGAAGCCTAATAAGGTATTTTGAAATGGTAAGCATTCCTGACGTTTTAACTCTAGCATGTCCTTTTTTCTGAATCGTAGGCATTTCGTTTTTATATTGTTTAGGCCAGTCTAATTACTAACTGAAACTCATATCTGAATCATGTTAGTGCAATGCCAGACTTTCTGATTATTCAGTGGATTTAGTTTGAGTTGTTGGCCTACAAAAGCATTCGGTTTATCAGATATATATGCACTTAAAACGCCATGAGCTGGCATGTATCAGTAGATACAGGCAAATGCCTAGATTATTTCAGGAGAATCAAATTTGTCAAATTTAAAAATTAGTTGTCTGTAATTGACGATGCATGGTTGGACACTATGTACTGTAGGTGGCAAATTTGCGAGCTTTGACTGCATCATTGCGCGTCAACTGCTACTGGACTTCAGTTCCTAAATCATACAGAAGTCAGGTTTGACCATTTTAACTACCTTTTAATGGTTTATTTCCTTTGCTTGTAACCAGCCAGAGGCATAGCCTGCTTTAATTAAATGATATATATATATATATATATATATATATATATATATATATATATCTGTTACTGCATATAAGTTGAGAAGAACTTCTATTGCTAGCAGTTTCAGTGACATTGTAAGTATTTTTGCGCCTCAATTGATGCCAGTTCCAAGTCCTATTATCTCCCATGTTTGATTCAAATATTTGGCATAGCAGAGAAAGGGTACAACCTGAATATTTGTATTCCTATTAAACTGAATATTTGGGTACCTGTAGATGCATATATGGACTTCTAAATACTAGGATCACAAGCTTGTTAAGAAGTAGACAGATATGAACCACATGATCAAAAAGGGGTTACTCATGTACTGACTTATTCATTGAAAACATGATCTTACACCCAAAAATCTGGTTACTACTAATTTTTTGCTAATTGTTTTGGACTAAGATGTTAATACTAGGCTGGTTGGCTTTTTAAGTGGATTGCAGATTTTGGAACTATTCATATGAACTTTTTTCCTTTCATTTTCAGTGAAATGTTTTCCTTGCATTTACATTGAAATCAATTATGGGAGATGATCTAGAATTTTTGACCAAGCAGTAGCTAGGAGAAGAAGACAGGGCTTGGATGGGATATTTCTCATTTGTTTGTATTTTGTTATATATGACAGATAAGCAATGGTCAGAGAACCAAGCCGACACACCTCCATCGCCATCGGTTGTTGTGCGCTGCCTAGCCGCTCCATTGTCCTATTTTTGTTTACTTGATCAATGTAGACTCTTTAATGCTTTATTATGTGATAGATTGAGGATGCTTTTGTCGTAGAGTCATAATATGTATATGTTTGTTTCAGATTATTCATTATAAGCTAGATTACATAATTTGGAGTGGGGAACAAACATCCCATTGGAACCAGGTTGAGACCTTGATGTCATGTAGTTGTAAAATTCTTTTCTTAATGAAATGGATTGCGTTGTTTGATGGCAAAAATGGCTGCAAAATTATTTAATTGTTTATATGTTGGGCTCATATGCAATACAACACATATATTTTTTGCAAGTCCATGGAATTAATTACAAGATATTGAATGTTCTTTTTGGTTATTTATGATCAGGACCATGTTTTTTATTCTACTTCTAATATTATAATGTGTCCGATGATTTTTTTTCTTTCTAAAATATTAAAGTATGTACACCATTTTGGTAGTTCAATTTGTGTTATTCTAGATGTCACCGTAGCGTTAGCACGGGCAATATACTAGTCCTAATAGAGGATGAATGACATGCCAATCAACTTGTACCTTGCTTTGCTCGAAAGAGAGGCATGTCATATATGGGGGTGCATCAACACATGTTTGAGTAATGAAGAATGTTCAATTCATTCCTTAGCTTGCAAAACCTTTTCTCATCTAATGGCTTGGTGAATATATCGGCAAGTTGATCGTAGGTGCCAACACTTGTAATTGTGATATCACCCTTTTGTTGATGATCCCTTATGAAGTGGTGCCTTACATCAATGTGCTTGATTCTTGAATGTTGAACGGATTCTTGGTTAGCTTCACCACACTTTCATTGTCACATAGCAATGGTACTTTCTTGAAATTGATTCCATAGTCATTCAAAGTTTCCTTCATCCAAAGCAATTGAGCACAACAACTACTCGTACTTATGTATTCGGATTCGGCGGTAGAGAGTGCAACACTATTTTGCTTCTTTGATGACCAAGATACAAGTGACATGCCTTGCATTTTATATGTGCCCGATGTGCTCTTTCTATCAATCTTGCATCCCGCATAGTCGGAATCCGAATATCCAATCAACTCAAAGTTAGACCCCTTGGGATACCACAATCCAACATCTTGTGTATGCTTCAAGTATCTCAATACTCTTTTTGTAGCCTTCAAGTGGCTTTCTCTAGGAGAGGCTTGGAATCTTGCACACATGCATACACTAAACATCACATCCGGCCTAGAAGCGGTCACATAGAGTAGGCTTCCAATCATAGACCGATACAACTTTTGATCCACCATGTTGCCACTAGCATCACTATCCAAGTGTCCATTAGTGCCCATTGGAGTGCTAATGCCTTTTGAGTCTTCTAAGCCAAACTTCTTCATCATATCCTTGATGTACTTGCCTTGACTCACAAAGGTGCCATTCTTCAATTGCTTGATTTGAAGTCCAAGGAAGTAGCTAAGTTCACCAATCATTGACATTTCAAACTCATTTGCCATCATCTTGCCAAATTCTTCACAAAATTCTTGATTGGTTGAACCGAATATGATGTCATCCACATAGATTTGAAGCACAAATAGATCCTTGCCAAGCTTCTTGGTGAAGAGAGTAGCATCAACCTTCCCCATGATGAACCCTTTGGATAGGAGGAAATCCCTCAATCTTTCATACCATGCTCTAGGTGCTTGCTTCAAGCTATACAAAACCTTTCTCAACTTGTACACATGGTTGGGCTTCTTGTTATCTTCAAAACCGGGAGGTTGATCAACATATACTAGCTCATTGATGTATCCATTCAAGAAAGCACTCTTCACATCCATTTGGTATAGCTTGATGTTGTGTGCACATGCATAGGCCAATAGAATTCTAATTGCCTCTAATCTTGCAACCGGTGCATAGGTTTCTCCAAAGTCAAGACCCTCTACTTGAGTGTAACCTTGAGCTACCAATATTGCTTTGTTCCTCACAACTATACCATCTTGATCTTGCTTGTTTCTAAATACCCATCTAGTGCCAATCACATTGTAGTTCTTGGGTCTTTCAACTAGCTCCCAAACTTGGTTTCTAGTGAAATTGTTGAGCTCTTCATGCATTGCATTGACCCAATCAACATCTTGTAGGGCTTCTTCAATCTTTGTTGGCTCTTTGGATGATACAAATGAATAGTGCTCACAAAAGGATGACAATCTTGATCTTGTTTGAACACCACTTGTAATGTCACCAACTATTTGATCAATGGGGTGATCTCTTGCAATGTTGGTTGGTTGAAGGATAGGAACTTGATTGCTTGAGCTTGGTTGAGATGGATTAGCAACTTGTTGATCTTGCTTTTGAGAGCTACTAGCTTGTACATTAGGTAAGTTCAGCACTTGATCTTTGTCATCTCCAATGTCAATTACTTGTCTTGGCCGAATATCACCAATATCCATGTTCTTCATAGCCTTTGACAATTGAGGACCACTCACATCTTCTAGATTCTCATTTTCAACTTGAGAGCCATTGGTTTCATCAAATTTAACATCATGAACCTCCTCAAGTATACCACTAGCCGAATTCCACACTCTATAGGCTTTGCTTGTGGTTGAGTAACCAAGTAGAAACCCTTCATCACATTTCTTATCAAACTTTCCAAGTCTTGTGCATTTCTTCTAGAATTTACAACCAAACACTCTAAATTATGCAATGTTGGGCTTTCTTCCATTCAATAGCTCATATGGTGTCTTCTCCATCAATGGGTGACAATACAACCACTTGCTAGAGTAGCAAGCGGTGTTGATAGCTTCAGCCCAAAAGGATTGACTCACATTGTACTCACTAAGCATAGACCTTGCCATATCAATCAATGTTCTATTCTTCCTCTCAACAAGGCTATTTGATTGTGGAGTGTACTTGGCCGAAAGTTGATGCTTGATTCCAAGCTCATCACATAGCTCCTTAACTTTTGTATTCTTGAATTCACTTCCTTTGTCACTTCTCACTTTCTTAATGGTAGTTTCAAACTCATTGTGACATCTCTTGACAAAGGATTTGAAGGTGGAAAATGTATCACTCTTATCATTGAGAAAGAATACCCAAGTGTATCTTGTAAGATCATCCACTATCACAAATCCATACTTGTTGCCTCCAATGCTTGTGTATGTTGTTGGTCCAAATAAGTCCATGTGGAACAACTCAAATGCTCTACTAGTGCTCATCATATTCTTCTTGGGATGGGTGTTACCAACTTGTTTGCTGGCTTCACAAGAGCTACAAAGTTTATCCTTCTCAAATACAACATCTTTCAAGCCTCTTACTAAGTCATGCTTGATCAATCTATTCAATTGCTTCATGCCAACATGACCAAGCCTTCTATGCCATAAACAACCCATACTTGATTTAGTGAGCAAGCAAGTTGTCAATTGAGACTCACTAGCATTGAAATCAACTATGTAGAGGTTCTCATATCTAAAGCCTTTGAAGATCAAGTTTGAACCATCCACACTAATGATCTCAACATCAGCTACCCCAAATATGCATTTGAATCCAAGATCACACAATTGAGCCATGGATAGCAAATTGAAGATCAAACTCTCAACTAGCAAGACATTGGATATGCTCAAGTCATTGGATATTGCAATCTTACCAAGACCCTTGACCTTGCCCTTGCCATTATCACCAAAAGAAATACTATCAATGACATCATTGGTGTTGGAGTTGATTGATTTGAACATTCTAGAATCCCCGGTCATGTGTTGAGTGCACCCACTATCAAGAACCCAATGCCTTCCTCCGGCTTTGTAATTGACCTACAAAAAAAATTAGTTCTTCTTAGGTACCCACACTTGTTTGGGTCGTCCAAAGTTAGTGACCAAGGATTTTGGCACCCAAATTGCCTTCTTCTTTGGGCCAACAATGGGTGTGCCAACATACTTAGCCATTACACCATCTCTCCCTTTGGTAAGCATATAACATGAATCAAAATGCATAGAGGTGGCTTTAGCAAACTTGGTTTGGCTCATGTTAAGTTTGCAATATTGGTCAACATGCCCCACTTGCTTGCATTTGTTGCAAAATCGACCATTTCTCCTCACAAAGCTAGGCTTCGGAGTCACAAAGGCCGACTTGCTCTTTTTGGAGGTATAGCCCAATCCCTCTTTACAAAGGGGAGAATCTTTGGTTACCCAAGCACTTTAGCAAGCGGGCATCTCCACCATATGCCTTACCCAAAGCATGAGTGAGTTCATTAACATCATTTTTCAATTTTTCATTTTCACTCACTAGTGTAGCATCAACCATTGAGCTCTCACTAGTGAATGTGTAAGTGGATATGCTAGTGTCAGTTGGGGTGACAATGATAGGAGTGAAAAATGATTCATCAAGAATATCACAAGTGACTCCAATATCACATGATGCAACAACCTTATCCTTGTTTTGATCAAGGAGGGAGGAGTGAGATTTTTCAAGCTTGTAGTGAGTCCTCTCAAGCTTCTCATGGGCTTCCATTAGCCTCTCATGAGAGCCATTGAGCTCATCAAAGGATTGTTCAAGATCCTTAAGCTTCTTGTTCAATTTTTGCACTCCTTCCTCTTTGTCTCAAAGCAAGCATAAGTTTGCTTCATCATGTCTACTAGTTCTTCCTTGGAGTACTCCTCCTCATCATCACTATCATCACCATCACTATCACTATCATCATGAGATTGTACCTTAGTTGGCTTAGCCATGAAGCATGATGGAGTGTCGAAGATAGATGATTATTGTTGATAGCTATGCTTGCCAATGCCTTCTTCTTGGTCTTCTTCCTTTCATCATCACTAGACTCATCATCGGAAGAATCACTACTATCCCAAGTCACCATGTATGATTCACCTTTCTTCTTCTTGGTGAATGATAGCTTCTTCTCCTTCTTGTCATGCTTGCTCTTTTTCTTCTCATCATCATCACTTTGATTGGGGCAGTACGCAATCATGTGATCGGTGCTCTTGCACTTGTAGCATCTTCTTACATATTCTTTGCTCTTGAAGTTGTCTCTTCTCTTTCTAGCACCATAGCCCTTCTTCTTCATGAATTTGCCAAACTTGTGCACAAAGAGGGCCATCATCTCATCATCAATGTCACTAGCCTCTTCATCATCACTTGATTCTTGCTTCTTTGTTTTGCCCTTGCTCTTGGATGATGATGCCTTGAATGCTAAGCTCTTATTCTCCTTCTTTTCTTCCTTGACCTCTTCTTCTTCACTTTCTTCATTGTATTGTTCTTCGGTCATGATCTCACAAAGTACTTCATTGGGAGTGATCTTGTCCAAACCATCTCTCCTAATTATTTGCCTCAAAAGTTTTGTATTTCTTGGGCAAACAACCAAGAAAGCGGTTTGATAAGTCCTCATCCTTGACATTCTCACCCAAGCTCTTGAGATCATTGATGATTACTTGGAGCCTATGGAACATCTCTGGGATAGACTCATCATCCTTCATCTTGAAGTGAGATAGCTTATACTTGAGCATGTACAACTTGGCAATCTTCATGGTTGCGATGCCCTCATATGTATCCTCAAGTCTCTTCCACACTTCACTTGCCTTCTCAAGATCTTTGATTTGCTCAAACACCATGGAATCAATGCCATTGTAGATCACATTGAGAGCCATAGTGTTGCATTGCCGGTTCTCTTGCTCTCTAGGTGTGGGAGCGACTTCATCAAGAATGACAAAGTTATGTTCGGTCACACTCCACACCTTCTCATGTATTGAGCCTAGATGCATCTTCATCTTACTCTTCCAATAATCAAATGATGTGCCATGAAACATTGGTGGTTTGCTTCCCACATGGTTGAATGACATTTGAGCCATCACTCCCACCGAAGGTTGTTAAGCCTTGATAATAGCGGTGACCACGGCTCTGATACCACTTGGAAGGTCCTAGATGGCTAGAGGGGGGTGAATAGCCTAATAAAAAAAATCTACAAACCACTAGAGCAAAGGATAGATAACACTTAAGCGAAGTTTTTTGCTCTAGCTCTACTAGGGGTGCGAAGCCACCTATCCAAGCATTTCTAGTTAGTTAAGTGCTTATCATACAATAGCAAGAACCTAAGGCACTTAACACAAGATAGCAAGAACAACTAAAAAGGCTAAGCTAGCTAAGCAAGATATGAATGTAAATACAAGGGAAGAGGTGATTGTTATACCGATGTCTTGTGATGTATGGATGTCAATGTAGAGAGCCAATCACAATGAATACCATAGGAGAGTGGTTCGATGGCTCGCATCAGAGAGAGAGCCTGAAAGAAGGCTCCGGACTAGTCCGACGGTGAGTCCGACGGCTAGTCCGACGCTTCAAGGAAGGGAGATTGAGTTTATACAGTAAGCTCCTTGGCTTCGGACCAGAGCGTCGGACCAGGGCTCCGGACCAAGGAGAGTGGTCCGGTGGTTCGAAGAAGAGAAAATGTTTTTTCACTCAGTGAGCACCCTGGCTCCGGACCAGTGCGTCGGACCAAGGCGTCGGACCAAGAAGAGTAGTCCGACAGTGCCAGAGTTGGAATTCAGAGTGAGCTCCGGACCAGTGTGCTTGGTCCGGTGGTGTAAGCTCCGGACTAGTCCGGTGGCTTCGCAGAGAGAGAAAAAAGCAAAAAAACGGCTAGTTTTGGAGGAGGGGACTATTTATAGTTTCCCCCTTCGTCCTTAGGACCTCTCTTGGCCATTGTTTCAGTTGGTGACACCTTGAGAGAACCTTTGGAGAGTCAAGTGCCTAGTGAGGGAGAGATTAGAGAGAGTTCATCTTGTTCTTCCCTCCTAGAGTGATTAGGAGTGACTTGTGTGCATCCATCCACCTTCCTAGCCTTGAGTTGGTCAAGTGAAGGTCTTGTGCTTGTTACTCTTGGTGTTCGACAGCACCTAGACGGTTTGGTGGTGTTTGGAGGAAGTGATCGCCGGAAGATTGTTGGCGGCTCTTCTCCAAGCTTCTATGATCGGTTGTGGGCGATTCACCGAGCCGGAGTGGCGAAGAATCAGCCCATAGAGAGCACTCTACCCTTGCGCGGGTAGAGGGGGAGCGATACCTTGTGAGGTGCTCCAACAAGGACTAGGGGGGTGTTGTCGACACCTCGGGAAAACATCGCTGCGTCACTGAGAATCTCTTTTCCCTAGCTCTTTATATTTCCGCATTACATTCCGTATTGTTTTTATCTTACCTACCAGAATTGCTTAGGTTGCTCTTAATTTCCATGAACTGCTACCGCTTTCTAGCTAGGACACACGGACCGTAGGCACTAGGGGGTGATTGGCATTTGATAGGTTTTCATATTTGCTTTAGAAATTTAAAACAAGCCCAATTCATCCCCCTCTTGGGCATCTTGATCCTTTCAATTGGTATCGGAGCCTGGTTGCTCTAAATTAGGCTTCACCACCTAGAGGAAGATGTCCCATGGGGATGGACCGCCACCCATGTTCGATGGGGATGACTTTCCTTATTGGAAAGTGCAGATGGAGGCCTACCTTGAGGCCGTGGACGTCGGCGTTCACAAAGCCGCCACCCAAGGTGGATCGGTGTTCGCCGAGGACCCATACTTTGAGAAGAACAATGCTAAGGCAAAGAACATTCTTTTCCGTGGCATTTGCAAGGATGTGTTCAACCGTGTGCAAAATTGCAAAACCGCGCATGAAATTTGGACAAACATTTGTGCTCTACACGAGGGCACTAAATGTGAAAGAGAAGAGCGTTATCACCTCATCATTGCTAAGTTAAATGCTTTCACCATGCTATCTCATGAAAATGCTAATGAAATGTACTCTCACTTGAATGTGCTTGTAGAGGAGTTGAATGGCCTTGGGCTCTCCCAAATGACACCGGCCAATGTGGTGTGCAAGAAATTTTGTGTCCTACCAATAGACAAGTATAGCCACATCGTCACGGTCCTTCATCAAGGCGATCTCTCCGCAACTACACCAACACAAGTGTTGGGCAAGATCAATGCTCATGAGATGTACATGAAGATCAATGATGGAAGTCCATCCCCCTCCAAGAAGAAAGAGAAGGAGGAGAAGAAGGACATGGCTCTCAAGGCATCTTCCAAGGAGAAGTGCAAGATTCAATATGTCATTGAGAGTGCAAGTGATGATGATGATGAAGACAACATCGCTCTCATGGTGAAGAAGACCGCCAAGATGTTGAAGAGGCTAAACAAGAATGGAGTCAAGTTTTACTCAAAGAAGAAGAAATTCTTCACAAGCTCTTCAAGGAAGCCAATCTCCCAAATGAAGTGCTACAATTGTGGCACTCTTGGTCATCTAGCTCATGCGTGTCCCGAAGAGAAGAAAGACAAGTTCAAGAACAACAAGTTCAAGAACTTCAAGAAGAACAAGGGCGGCAATGATGACTCAAGTGATGATGACAAGAATCAATACAAGCCATACAAGAAGAAGAAGAACTTCAACTTCCACAAGAAGAAGAAGGATGGCAAGGCTTACATTGTGGGTGATTGGCTCACCGATATTGATGATTCAAGTGACTCCTCCGATGATGAGAGTGAAGAAGAGAAGGTGGCCGCTTTGGTGATTGGTTCTTCGATTCCACCGCCACCTCCTCCTTCATCGCCGGGCTCATCCTCTACACACCTATGCCTTATGGCTAAAGGTGACAAGAAGGTACAAAAAGAGAATGATGGTGATGACCTCTCTAGTGATGATAGTGATGATGAAGAAGCACCTTCCTATGATGAGCTAATTAATATTTGGAACAAGTATGCTAGCATCATAAGGAAGTACAAAAGTAAAAATGACAAACTTCTTGAAATCAAAGAAAACTTGCATGATAAGCTTGACAACTTGTCTAATGCTAATGATGATTTGAAGCTTGAGATTAATTCTCTCACATCTAGCACTAGGGAGCTCAAAGCCTCTCTTAAGCAAGCAAATGAGAAACATGATAAGCTTAAGAGGTCATCCCAAGACCTCCACACAAGGCATAACTTGCTAAAAGATGACTATAACCAAGTGAAAATTGATCATGGCACACTAGTGGTAGCAAATGAATTGCTTACTCAAGATCTTACACATGTTGCTACTAACCCATGTGCTAAGTGTGCAAGTGCTATCTCTTGTGAAATCGAGCTTGATGATGTGGCTCTTGAGAAAAGTGCTAAGTGCAAGGGCAAGAGAATTGTAGAAGCCGACAAGTATGATGACTATATGAAGATGAGGGAAGAGAACTCAAAGCTCAAGGAAGAGCTAATCAACCTCAAGGCAAACAAGCCCTTCACCATCAAGCCGACTCAAGAAGAATACAAAGATGCTATCACTTTGATCAACTCTCTTAGAGAAGAAATGGCCAAGCTCAAGAATGACAAGACCAAGCTTACAAGTGGCCTTGAAAAGTTCACCAAGGGCCATAATCTCCAAAGTGAGCTTCTAATGAGCACCGTCATGAAGAATGACAAGACCGGTATTGGGTAAAAGGAAAACCAAGTGATGAAGGCTAAGGTCAAGATTGAAGCCAAGAACTACTACAAGAACAAGTACAATGGCTACAATCAAGAGAAGCCAAAGCCCAAGCCTAAGAGGTGTTTTGGATGTGGACAAATTGGTCACTTCGAGTTTCAATGCAAGACTCCACTTCCCAAGACCTTGCCCAAGCACACTAGGCCATTTGCTCATGATGCTCACTATGTCATCAACAAAGATTCCAAGGGTAGACCACTTGTGGTGTTCCTTGGACCACCAATGAAGAACAAGCCTAGGGTTCTTTGGGTTGCTAAGGAGTTGATTGACAAGGCAATGGGGCCCCGCACTAAGGGGGTTCCCAAACAACAAGCTTAACTTCAAGTTGCTTGTGTGTAGGTGAACTACAAGACCGGTGGGAGCCATTGGGTAATTGATAGTGGTTGCACTCAACACATGACTGACGACCCCCGGATGTTCACCACACTTGATGAGGATTGTGCAAATCAAGATAAGATTACTTTTGGGGATAATTCAAAGGGCAAAGTTCAAGGCTTAGGCAAAGTGGCTATCTCCCAAGATCAATCCATTTTGAATGTCTTTCTAGTACAATCTTTGAGCTTCAATTTGCTATCGGTTGGTCAACTTTGTGATCTCGGGTTTCATTGTCTCTTCACTCCAAATGAGGTGATTGTGACCAAGATTGAAGATTCATCAATGATATTCAAAGGGTTCCGGCACAACAACCTCTACTTAGTGGACTTCACTTCAAATGAAGCAAACTTGCAAGCTTGTCTATTCTCCAAGAATTCTTTGGGTTGGCTATGGCATAGAAGATTGGCACATGTGGGCATGTCAACCTTGAAGAAGCTTGTCAAGAAGGAAATGGTTAGAGGAATCAAGGATGTGGTGTTTGAGAAGGACAAACTTTGTAGTGCATGTCAAGCCGGGAAGCAAGTGGCAAACACTCATCCAACCAAAGCTTTCATGTCAACCTCAAGAGTTCTAGAGTTGCTTCACATGGATCTATTTGGCCCTACCACCTATGCTAGTCTTGGAGGAAATCTCTATTGCTTGGTGGTAGTGGATGACTACTCTCGATACACTTGGGTGTTCTTTCTTCAAGACAAGGGAGAGACACAAGGCATCTTCCAGAAGTTTGCTACAAGAGCTCAAAATGAATTTGATGTGAAGATCAAGAAGATTAGAAGTGACAATGGCACCGAATTTGTGAACACAAAGATTGAGGATTATTGTGATGAAGTGGGGATCAAGCATGAGCTGTCCGCCACATATACTCCACAACAAAATGGCGTTGTAGAGAGGAAGAACCAGACGCTCATAACTCTAGCAAGGTCTATGCTTGATGAGTACAACACTCCCGAGAAGTTTTGGGTGGAGGCAATCAACACCGCTTGCTATGCAACAAACCGTCTCTTTGTCCAAAGGCTATTAAAGAAGACCCCTATGAGCTTGTCAATGGGAAGAAGCCGGATATTTCATTCTTCCGGGTGTTTGGTTGCAAGGTGTATATCTACAAGAAGCGCCAACACTTGGGTAAATTCCAACGGTGGTGTGACATTGGTTTCCTTGTTGGATATTCACTTAAATCCAAGGCATACCATGTATTTAACAAAGCCACCGGCTTAGTTGAAGAAACGTATGACTTGGAGTTTGATGAAACTAATGGCTCCCAAGGAGCGCTTGAGGATATTGATGTAGGTGATGAACCCTTGAGGGAGGCAATGAAGAATATGCCAATTGGTGCTATCAACCCTCAAGAGGTGGAAGAAGTTGAAGATGAAGCAAATCAAGATCCTTCTCCACCCCACACGCCTCAAGTTGATGAAGGAGATCAAGTGAGGGAAGCTCAAGAAGACACTCACATTCCTCAAGATCAAGCCGAGGCCAAAGCAAGCAATGTTGAAGCACCGCATCCCCTTCCTCAAGAGACAAATAGAAGATCAACATCTATCCTTCAAGCTCACCCCCATGATCAAATCATAGGGGGTCCATCAAAGGGAGTAATGACTCGCTCTAGACTTGCATCTTATGTTGAACATCACTCGTTTGTTTCCTTTGTTGAGCCTACTAGTATTGAAGAAGCACTTGCGGATCCGGATTGGGTGAATGCCATGCATGAAGAATTCAACAACTTCATTTTGAACCAAGTGTGGACACTTGAAGAGAAGCCAAAGGATGCAAGAATCATTGGCACCAAGTGGGTGTTTAGGAACAAGCAAGATGATCAAGGCGTGGTTGTGAGGAACAAAGCAAGATTGGTGGCAAAGGGGTTCTCTCAAGTAGAAGGACTCGATTTTGGAGAGACCTTTGCTCCAGTTGCAAGACTTGAAGCCATCCGTATCCTTTTGGCGTATGCTTCACATCACAAAATGAAACTCTTTCAAATGGATGTGAAGAGTGCCTTCTTAAATGGTTTCATAAATGAACTTGTCTATGTCTCACAACCTCCCGGGTTTGAAGACCCAAACTTGCCTAATCATGTGTATAGGTTGTCCAAGGCACTCTACGGATTGAAGCAAGCTCCAAGAGCTTGGTATGAGAGGCTAAGGGACTTCCTAATCAAGAAGGGCTTCAAGATCGGGATTGTCGACACTACACTATTCACCAAAAAGCTTAATGGAGAGATCTTCGTTTGCCAAATATATGTCGATGACATTATATTTGGGTCAACAAACCAAGACCATTGCAAGGAGTTTGGTGACTTGATGTCCAAGGAGTTCGAGATGTCAATGATTGGCGAGCTAACCTTCTTCCTTGGCTTTCAAGTGAAGCAAATGAGAGAAGGGACCTTCATCTCTCAAGAAAAGTACACTTATAATCTACTTAAGAAGTTCAAGATGGAGGATTGCAAGCCAATCAAGACCCCAATGCCAACTAATGGGCATCTCAATCTCGATGAGGGAGGTAAACCGATTGACCAAACTCTTTATCGCTCTATGATCGGTAGTTTACTTTACCTCACCGCATCTAGGCCGGATATCATGTTTAGTGTGTGCATGTGTGCTAGGTTTCAAGCAAGCCCTAAGGAGTCGCATCTTTGTGTGGTTAAAAGAATCCTTAGGTACATAAGGCACACCCCTAGCATGGGTCTTTGGTATCCCAAAGGAGCTCCCTTCCAACTAGTTGGCTATTCCGATTCGGATTATGCCGGGTGTAAGGTTGATAGGAAGAGTACCTGAAAGGATCAAGATGCCCAAGAGGGGGGTGAATTGGGCTTGTTTTAAATTTCTAAAGCAAATAATAAAACCTATCAAATGCCAATCACCCCCTAGTGCCTACGATCCGTGTGTCCTAGCTAGAAAGCGGTAGCAGCTCATGGGAATTAAAAACAACATATGCAATTCTAGTAGGTAATGTAAAAACAAGACGGAAAGTAATGCGGAAATGTAAAGAGATAGGGAAAAGAAATTCTCATTGATGCAGCGATTTTTTCTCGAGGTATCGAGGTGTCGACACACCCCCCTAGTCCTCGTTGGAGCACCTCGCAAGGTATCGCTCCCCCTCTATCCGCGCAAGGGTAGAGTGCTCTCTATGGGCTGATTCTTCGCCACTCCGGCTCGGTGAATCGCTCACAACCGATCACAGAAGCTTGGAGAAGAGCCGCCAACAATCTCCCGGCGGTCACTTCCTCCGATCACCACCAAACCATCTAGGTGCTGTCGAACACCAAGAGTAATAAGCACAAGACCTTCACTTGACCAACTCAAGGCTAGGAAGGTGGATGGATGCACACAAGTCACTCCTAATCACTCTAGGAGGGAAGAACAAGATGAACTCTCTCTAATCTCTCCCTCACTAGCCTCTTGACTCTCCAAAAGATTTCTCAAGGTTTCACCAGCTGAAACAATGGCCAAGGGTCCCTCTAAGGACGAAGGGGGCAACTATAAATAGTCCCCACCTCCAAAACTAGCCATTTTTACTTTTTCTTCTCTCTGCGAAGCCACCGGACTAGTCCGGAGCTCATACCACCGGACCATGCACACTGGTCCGGCGCTCACTCTCGATTCAAACTCAGGCACCGTCGGACTACTCTGCTTGGTCCGACGCACTGGTCCGATGCTCTGGTCCGGAGCCTCGGTGCTCTCTGAGTGAAAAACTTTCTCTCTTTTACGAACCACCGGACCACTCTCCTTGGTCCGGTGCCCTGGTCCGACGCTCTGGTCCGGAGCCAGGGGACTCTCTGCATAAACTCAACCTCCTGTCTTGAAGCGTCGGACTAGCCGTCAGACTAACCGTCGGACTAGTCCGGAGCCTTCTCTGTCTCTGAACCAAGCCACCAGACCACTCTCCTATGGTCCGACGCTTTCCTCGAGCTGAGATTTTGCCTAAGTCAGGGACCGTGGGACCACTCTCCTTGGTCCGACGCCCACTTACTAGAGTGGTCCGGAGCCTCTTTCTCGCTCTATATCAACCGTTTTCGCTGAGGTTTCTCAAGGGATTTTGCTCCTACCATTTCTAGGGTTTATCAAGGGCTGAAAGCAAGGTCTCTAGGACTAGTTGTGACAAGTGTGCATATACCCACTTTCCTAAACTCTCCTAGGTCAAGCTACTAATCTCATACCCCCCTTTATAGTACGGTCAAAGGAAAAACAAAAGCCCTAGCTATACTTAGTGCCCTTCTCAACCTTACGGCACTAAGAACTAGCCTAGTATTCTACTTGTATCACCATCCTTTGCAACCGAAACAATTTCCATCTTGGGGGCATGATATCCATTAAGCCCATTCAAATTGCATCACTAATGACCTAGCACAAATGATTTTGCCTCTGCAAAACACACGTTAGTCATAGTGACCTAGTATTGTCGTTAATCGCCTAAACACAAGGGTCCATGATTCTTCAATCTCCCCCTTTTAGGTGATTGACGACAATACAAGCTCGAGTAGAGAATAAAGAGTGAATTTTGATAAGAGAAGGCATGACTTGATATGAGATAGGCATGGGTTAGTGATAAGAAATACAAGAACATGCCTAACCATTCAAGCCATGACGAGCACAATAGATATGAATTGAGCATAGTACTTGATTTCATAAAGGATATGCTATAGCCAAAAGATCAGAGATTAGCGCGGAAGCAATATAGCATAACCAAGTGACATGATATATATAGATGAATGTCCACACATGTCACACAACCATCAAGTCTCAACCATCACACATATCATACAATGCATAAAGACGGTAAACGTGATGCATGATGCAAAAGAGTTTATACACATCAAAAGAACAAGTCCTACTAGCTCCCCCTGAAGCTAGCCCATCTACTCGACTCTCCCTCTCCCCCTCTGGCGTCGAAGCACCAAAACTAGGCGTCTGGAGGCGGAGTGGAAGCAGCCGTGGAGCGGTCGAGCACCCGGAAAGCTACCAGATACGTCTCATCATCTGAATCCTCCCCCTGAGTATCTGTCGCTGGTAGTGAAGCGGTCTGGGGGTCGGTAGCTGACAGGCCTGCTGCGGTCGAAGACTCTGGAGCAGTAGCTGAAGGAGTAGAAGTAGGATCAGGAACCGGTGCCAGTGTCTCTGCGGGAGCCTCAGGAGCGGCGGTGTCCGGTGGTGCCTCATGCACTGACTCGTCTGGAGTCTGAAGAACCGGAGACTGCTGAGGCTGTACTGGAGTGGAAGTGACCACTGTGGCATCGGTAGCAACTGCAGCTGTAGGTGGGGTAGACACGGATAGAGCCCAACTGTCGTGTGTAGCCTCTGAGGAAGCTACTGAGGAGTGATGCTGATCAGTTGTCGGTGCAACAAGCTCGGCCTCAACCTCTGCTCCTATCTGGGGACCAGTGCGGGACGGCTGCCCGGTAATGTCGCTGAACGACGCAGATAGATCTCTAGCAGCAGCACCCATCGTAGCAGTGAGCGGAGTGAAACCAGTAGTGAGAGGGGTGAACTGCTGAGAGGGGCCAAAGGTGTCCAACCACTGCGTCATCTGAGTTGCCGGTGACTAGAACGGGGTGGTCAATCCGGCACCCTGAAGTCCACTGGACTGTATGGCTGGGGTGGGAGTGACTGTCTGACCGGCAGAACTCGTAGGGGTCACTGAGGGGCCAACGGAGGGTCCAACTGAGAACTGTGGGCCTCCTATCTGCCCAACTGACTGTGATGGCTGGGAGGTACTCATCATCTGTATCTGAGGAGCAGCTGGAAACTCAAGAGGAGGAGCGCCTATCCACTTCATCATATGGGCCATAAAGGCCATGTTCTGGTGCTGCAGCTGTTGAGACTGTAACTGAAGGCGCTGTGACTCTAGCTGCATAGCGAGCATCTGTCGCTGCATCTCGAAGTGACGCTCCTCAAACTGTCGCTGCATCTCATCCTGTCGTTGTTGTACCTGGGTAACTGCAGTGACTAAGGAACTCTGCTGCTCATTCATTCAGTCAAGAAGCTTGAGCATCATGGTCTCAGTGGTAGAGGCAGAGCCGCCAGCCTCAGTGTCGTGAGCCCGTGGGGGCATCTGTGGAACTGGCTGGAAGTCGGCGTCTGAGCTGTCTGAAGTAGTGTCCTCAGGAGTCACACCAGCTCCAGTATCTAGTTCATGGAGCTCCTGCTGATCTACACTGCGTATAGCCTCATCCTGAGCATCAACCTCAGCTCTGTCAGATGGAGCAGTCCTCTCTCTGACAAGACGGAGGACCCGGTTTCCAAACCGGCTGTCAAACGAACCCAGGACTCTGTAAGCTGGGAAATAAGTCGGCGACTGATCTAGTAGGGCGCGGAGTCCAGGGTTGGCTCCCTCAAGCTCAATAGCAATGATGGATGATATCCAATGAGCATAGGGAAACTGGCGACGGGCCCTCATACCATCTGCTATCACGTCCTCTATCTCGGACACAAGAAAGTCTGTGACGTCAAACGGTGTCTAAGATACTAGGGCCTGAAGGAGTAGCTGCTGCATATTTGTCAGTCCTTCCTTGTAACCCGTGCGAGGAAGCAAAGTACGACGGAGGACCTCGTTCAACCTGTGAACGGTGGATCTAAGCTCTGTTGGGCTACGTCTGGAGCCCTCTGAGAAAGGAGGCTTGAAGAGAGGAGCCACCTCCTGCACTGACAGTGTATGTCCACCTCGAGCTCTGCGAGGCACTGAGGCTCCTCGGTAGCACTCATAGTGTAAATCAAGCTCGCCACCCTGCTGACGGAGGCGAAAGATCTCTCTGAGTCTGGTCAAGTATAGCCTGTACCGCTCGCCTCTTAAAGTGTACTGCACAAACTTGTGCTCTGGATCAACACATACTGAGGCATAGAACTCTCTAACCCATCTCTCAATGTAGTTTCCGGAACGCCCAAGTAAATCGGCGAGTCCCGGAAGGTAAGTAAGGAATGGCCTGATCTCCTCACCAGCTAGCTCAACTATGCTCTCTAAGGAGCAAACCTTGTGCGGTCGAATCTGAATACTGGTAAGCTGAGCTGCTCTATAGAAATCCTCCATGAGAGGTGTATGCCATCCTAGTGAGGCTCTGGGGTCTCGCTAATCCGGGCACCACTTCTCAAGAGCAACGAACCAAAGCTTCTTCACCTGCTTCGCTGTAAGATTCCTCAGATCGAGGTGAACTGAAGCTGAAGCTGCTGTGGGGGCTACTGACTGAGGTGACTGGGAACGAGTAGAACGCCCCTAGGAACTAGGTGCCAACGGAGTCCCAAGAGCTTCAGTGACAAGCTCTAGCTCCTCTGGAGCATCCTCTGTCTGTGACCCAGCTGGAGGAGTAGAAGGTAGATCCCGCGGAGGGGTGCCAAGTCTGACTAAACCTCGGCGACCGCCTCGCTTTGCGCGATCTGCTGCATCAGCCACTGCTTCGGCTTTCTCAGTCTCGGTGAGCTTGCGCTTCTTTTTCTTTGCTTTCTCAACAACTGGCTTCTTGCCCTTGTCTCTGGAAGGACGTGGAGGAGGAGGAGCATCATCACCCGACCCAGCTGCGCGAGCATGAGTACTGCGAGTGATACTGAATCAACCACAGAGACACTGCCCACTGACAACTATCAAACACAAGTGCCACTGCCAACTGGAAGAAAACCACTGACAGATCACAGAGAATGCTGCCTCAAGAACCGCTGATCTCTGTAAGTACAACTGCCCACTGATCAAGTCACAAGCACAACTGTCAGAGGGGCCTGCAAGCCACTGGACTGAACCTCTGAGGCTTTGCCTCAATCCTTACTCGCGAGCTTTGCCCCGAGTTGAAACTGCCACTGACTGCTGTTAGATAGAATAGACAGGGTATATATAAGCATATATAAAATCTAGAGATAAGAATCCGTATAGAAGCAAGCATCTAGATAAGTGATATGATGAAATCTGACATGATACCTGAGGTAGGAGAGAGCGGCTATTCAGAGCAATGTCAAGTACCAAAGCACACTCCGAACGAGATTTACCAGCTACGAATTACAATTGGCAATTTATTTAATGAATTGGACTGAATTGCTTAAGCGTTTTTCAAGGAATAATCTAGGACATGACTCTATCTCGACTCGACGAAACGCGATATCGAAGATGAAGATCATACCCTAGAAGCGAAGCAACGGAGTCGATGACGACGAAAAGAGTTCGGTCGAGGACGAACGCGTCGGAACCCTCCTAGGGTTAGGGCAAACCCTAACTTCTTCTGATTTCGCAGGGGCAATGTCAAATGGAAGGAGGGGGTAAACCCTAGGGCTGGAGCTTGGTAGGGAGGAGTGTGGGAGCTTGGGCACCGGCGAGGAGGGTCGTCGGCGGTGAGGTGGCTGGTGGAGTGTAGGCGGTGGCGCGGGAGACTGGCCCTGCTGCGGGTGGGCACAGCTGCTGGCGGAGGAGTGGCGGAGAGGTGGAGTGGCGGCAGAGCTGAGTGGAGGGCTCACCGGCGACGAAGGGCGCAGGGGAGCTCAGCGGCGGAGCTGGGGCAGAGCAGCGGCGGAGCACAGCGCGGCGTACGAATGGCGGAAGGAAAATAGTGAAGAAAACAGGGCCGCACGTGGGGGTTATCCGCAAATTTTCAAAGCGTCAGACCACTCTGCTTGGTCCGGAGCCTGGTCCGACGGTACCAGAGAGGGGAAAACAGTGAGCAACCGACCACCGGACCAAGGCGTCGGACGACTCACCGGACTGGTCCGACGGTGCACAGATAAAACTGACAGAGGCACCGGACAACTTGCCATTGGTCCGGTGGAGCGTCGGACTCTGGTCTGACGGATTTTGTGGCTGGAAAAAATTTATGCAGTGAGGGACAGGGCGTCAAACCATTGTAGAGTGGTCCGGAGGGTGGTCCGGTACTTAATTTTGCTCTGAATTTTCCTATTTTTCTCTCCAATCTTTTCTCTTAGCCAAGTACCAACACAAAAGAGCAAAGAGGAACACTTGTTGGACTTAACATAAGAACCATCTCTCAAACCCTCAATTTTAGAAGTAGTTTGCCATAGGCTAGGATTAGTTTTCATAAGAAAATAGTTCAATAAAGCTCCAAAGGTCACCATAGGGGCACAAGAGGGGGTATTAGCTGAAGCTAGAGCGTTGAATTGCTCCCCCTAAGTGTTGAACCTAATGATGACCAAAAAACTTAACTGAAAAGAAACGAAGAAGCAACACTTATGCATATGCAATGCAAAACGGAATTTGAATCTAGGTTGCTTGCAAGTTTAAACCGCGGTTAAGCTTTGTCACACGCTTTGAGGGCGGTTATCTTAACCGCGTTAGCCAAGCCTATGTGCATTACCAAATTAAACATGTTATATTACATATGAATGCATGATTCACACAAGCTCATCTTTTAGTGAAGTTAGAGTGATCAAGCACATTCAACTCGCTTCTCAACCTACAGAAGGTTGTTTCATCGAGTGGTTTATTGAAGATATCCGCCAATTGATCTTCTCTCTTAACTCCAACTAGTGTGATGTCTTTCCTAGCCACATGATCTCTAAGAAAGTGATGGCGAATATCAATGTGCTTGGTGCGAGAGTGTTGAACCGGGTTGTTAGCAAGCTTTACGGCGCTTTCATTATCACACAAAAGTGGAACTTCTTTTAAAAACATGCCGTAATCAAAGAGTGTTTGGGTCATGTATAAGATTTGTGCACAACTTGCTCCCATGGCAATGTATTCCGCCTCGGCGGTTGACAATGCCACACTGTTTTGCTTATTTGAGGACCAAGAAACAAGTGATCTTCCTAGCATGTGGCATCCGCCGGAGGTACTCTTCCTATCAACCTTACACCCGGCATAATCCGAATCAGAATAGCCAACTAGTTGGAAGGGAGCTCCTTTGGGATACCAAAGACCCATGCTAGGGGTGTGCATTATGTACCTAAGGATTCTTTTAACCGCACAAAGATGCGACTCCTTAGGGTTTGCTTGAAAACTAGCACACATACACACACTAAACATGATATCCGGCCTAGATGCGGTGAGGTACAGTAAACTACCGATCATAGAGCGATAAAGAGTTTGGTCAATCGGTTTACCTCCCTCATCGAGATCGAGATGCCCATTAGTAGGCATTGGGGTCTTGATTGGCTTGCAATCCTCCATCTTGAACTTGTTAAGTAGATCATAAGTGTACTTTTCTTGAGAGATGAAGGTCCCTTCTCTCATTTGCTTCACTTGAAAGCCGAGGAAGAAGGTTAGCTCGCCAATCATTGACATCTCGAACTCCTTGGACATCAAGTCACCAAACTCCTTGCAATGATCTTGGTTTGTTGACCCAAATATAATGTCATCGACATATACTTGGCAAACGAAGATCTCTCCATTAAGCTTCTTGGTGAATAGTGTAGTGTCGACGATCCCGATCTTGAAGCCCTTCTTGATTAGGAAGTCCCTTTGCCTCTCATACCAAGCTCTTGGAGCTTGCTTCAATCCGTAGAGTGCCTTGGACAACCTATACACATGATTAGGCAAGTTTGGGTCTTCAAACCCGGGAGGTTGTGAGACATAGACAAGTTCATTTATGAAACCATTTAAGAAGGCGCTCTTCACATCCATTTGAAAGAGTTTCATTTTGTGATGTGAAGCATACGCCAAAAGGATACAGATGGCTTCAAGTCTTGCAACCGGAGCAAAGGTCTCTCCAAAATCGAGTCCTTCTACTTGAGAGAACCCCTTTGCCACCAATCTTGCTTTGTTCCTCACAACCACACCTTGATCATCTTGCTTGTTCCTAAACACCCACTTGGTGCCAATGATTCTTGCATCCTTTGGCTTCTCTTCAAGTGTCCACACTTGGTTCCGGGTGAAGTTGTTGAGTTCTTCATGCATGGCATTCATCGAATCCGGATCCGCAAGTGCTTCTTCTACACTAGTAGGCTCAACAAAGGAAACAAACGAGTGATGTTCAACATAAGATGCAAGTCTAGAGCGAGTCATTACTCCCTTTGATAGACTTCCTATGATTTGATCATGGGGGTGAGCTTGAAGGATAGATGTTGATCTTCTATTTGTCTCTTGAGGAGGAGGATGAGGTGCTTCAACATTACTTGCTTCGGCCTCGGCTTGATCTTGAGGAATGTGAGTGTCTTCTTGAGCTTCTCTCACTTGATCTCCTTCATCAACTTGAGGGGGGTGTGAGGTGGAGAAGGATCTTGATTTGCTTCATCTTCAACTTCTTCCACCTCTTGCGGGTTGATAGCACCAATTGGCATATTCTTCATTGCCTCCCTCAAGGGTTCATCACCTACATCAATATCCTCAAGCGCTCCTTGGGAGCCATTAGTTTCATCAAACTCCAAGTCATACGTTTCTTCAACTAAGCCAGTGGCTTTGTCAAATACACGGTATGCCTTGGATTTAAGTGAATATCCAACAAGGAAACCAATGTCACACCGCCGTTGGAATTTACCCAAGTGTTGGCGCTTCTTGTAGATGTACACCTTGCAACCAAACACCCGGAAGAATGAAATATCCGGCTTCTTCCCATTGACAAGCGCATAGGGGGTCTTCTTTAATAGCCTTTGGACGAAGAGACGATTTGCCGCATAGCAAGCGGTGTTGATTGCCTCCGCCCAAAACTTGTCCATAGTGTTGTACTCATCAAGCATAGACCTTGCTAGAGTTATGAGTGTCCGGTTCTTCCTCTCTACGACACCATTTTGTTGTGGAGTATATGTGGCGGACAGCTCATGCTTGATCCCAACTTCATCACAATAATCTTCAATCTTTGTGTTCACAAACTTGGTGCCATTATCACTTCTAATCTTCTTGATCTTCACATCAAATTCATTTTGAGCTCTTGTAGCAAACTTCTTGAAGATGCCTTGTGTCTCTCCCTTATCTTGAAGAAAGAACACCCAAGTGTACCAAGAGTAGTCATCCACTACCACCAAGCAATAGAGATTTCCTCCAATACTAGCATAGGTGGTAGGGCCAAATAGATCCATGTGAAGCAACTCTAGAACTCTTGAGGTTGACATGAAAGCTTTGGTTGGATGAGTGTTTGCCACTTGCTTCCCGGCTTGACATGCACTACAAAGTTTGTCCTTCTCAAACACCACATCCTTGATTCCTCTAACCATTTCCTTCTTGACAAGCTTCTTCAAGGTTGACATGCCCACATGTGCCAATCTTCTATGCCATAGCCAACCCAAAGAATTCTTGGAGAATAGACAAGCTTGCAAGTTTGCTTCATTTGAAGTGAAGTCCACTAAGTAGAGGTTATTGTGCCAGAACCCTTTGAATATCATTGAAGAATCTTCAATCTTGGTCACAATCACCTCATTTGGAGTGAAGAGACAATGAAACCCGAGATCACAAAGTTGACCAACCGATAGCAAGTTGAAGCTCAATGATTGTACTAGCAAGACATTTGAAATTGATTGATCTTGAGAGATAGCCACTTTGCCTAAGCCTTGAACTTTGCCCTTTGAATTATCCCCAAAAGTGATCTTGTCTTGATTTGCACAATCCTCATCAAGTGTGGTGAACATCCGGGGGTCGCCGGTCATGTGTTGAGTGCAACCACTATCAATTACCCAATGGCTCCCACCGGTCTTGTAGTTCACCTACACACAAGCAACTTGGAGTTAAGCTTGTTGTTTGGGAACCCCCTTAGTGCGGGGCCCCATTGCCTTGTCAACCAACTCCTTAGCAACCCAAAGAACCCTAGGCTTGTTCTTCATTGGTGGTCCAAGAAACACCACAAGTGATCTACCCTTGGAATCTTTGTTGATGACATAGTGAGCATCATGAGCAAATGGCCTATTGTGCTTGGGCAAGGTCTTGGGAAGTGGAGTCTTGCATTGAAATGATAGATGACCAATTTGTCCACATCCAAAACACCTCTTAGGCTTGGGCTTTGGCTTCTCTTGATTGTAGCCATTGTACTTGTTCTTGTAGTAGTTCTTGGCTTCAATCTTGACCTTGGCCTTCATCACTTGGTTCTCCTTGTACCCAATACCGGTCTTGTCATTCTTCATGACGGTGCTCATTAGAAGCTCACTTTGGAGATTATGGCCCTTGGTGAACTTTTCAAGGCCACTTGTAAGCTTGGTCTTGTCATTCTTGAGCTTGGCAATTTCTTCTTGAAGAGAGTTGATCAAGGTGATAGCATCTTTGTCTTCTTCTTGAGCCGGCTTGATGGTGAAGGGCTTGTTTGCCTTGAGATTGATTAGCTCTTCCTTGAGCTTTGAGTTCTCTTCACTCATCTTCATATAATCATCATACTTGTCGGCTTCTACAACTCTCTTGCCCTTGCACTTTGCACTTTGCTCAAGAGTCACATCATCAAGCTCGATATCACAAGAGGTAGCACTTGCACACTTAGCACACGGGTTAGTAGCAACATGTGTAAGATCTTGAGTAAGAAATTCATTTGCTACCACTAGTGTGCCATGATCACTTTTCACTTGGTTGTAGTCATCTTTTAGCAAGTTAAACCTTGTGAGGAGCTCTTGGGATGACCTCTCAAGCTTATCATGTTTCTCATTGGCTTGCTTAAGAGAGGCCTTGAGCTCCCTAGTGCTAGATGTGAGAGAGTTAATCCCAAGCTTCAAATCATCATTAGCACTAGACAAGTTGTCAAGCTTATCATGCAAGTTTTCTATGATTTCAAGAAGTTTGTCATTTTTACTCTTGTACTTCCTTATGATGCTAGCATACTTGTTGCAAATTTTAATTAGCTCATCATAGGAAGGTGCTTCTTCATCATCACTATCATCACTAGAGAGGTCATCACCATCATCCTCTTTTTGTACCTTCTTGTCACCTTTAGCCATAAGGCATAGGTGTGTAGAGGATGAGCCCAGCGATGAAGGAGGAGGTGGCGGTGGATTCGAAGAACCAATCACCAAAGCGGCCACCTTCTCTTCTTCACTCTCATCATCGGAGGAGTCACTTGAATCATCAATATTGGTGAGCCAATCACCCACAATGTAAGCCTTGCCATCCTTCTTCTTCTTGTGGAAGTTGAAGTTCTTCTTCTTCTTGTATGGCTTGTCTTGATTCTTGTCATCATCACTTGAGTCATCATTGCCGCCCTTGTTCTTCTTGAAGTTCTTGAACTTGTTGTTCTTGAACTTGTCTTTCTTCTCTTCGGGACATGCATGGGCTAGATGACCAAGGATGCCGTAATTGTAGCACTTCATTTGGGAGATTGGCTTCCTTGAAGAGCTTGTGAAGAATTTCTTCTTCTTTGAGTCAAACTTGACTCCATTCTTGTTTAGCCTCTTCAACATCTTGGTGGTCTTCTTCACCATGAGAGCGATGTTGTCTTCATCATCATCATCACTTGTACTCTCAACGACATATTGAATCTTGCACTTCTCCTTGGAAGATGCCTTGAGAGCCAAGTCCTTCTTATCCTCCTTCTCTTTCTTCTTGGAGGATGATGAAGTTCCATCATTGATCTTCATGTACATCTCATGAGCATTAATCTTGCCCAACACTTGCGTTGGTGTAGTTGCGGAGAGATCGCCTTGATGAAGAACCGTGACGATGTGGCTATACTTGTCTATTGGGAGGACACAAAGTATCTTGCGCACCACATCGGCCGGTGTCATTTGAGAGAGTCCAAGGCCATTCAACTCCTCTACAAGCACATTCAAGCGAGAATACATTTCATTAGCATTTTCATGAGATAGCATAGTGAAAGCATTTAACATAGCAATGATGAGGTGATAACGCTCTTCTCTTTCACATTTGGTGCCCTCGTGAAGAGCACAAATGTTTGTCCAAATCTCATGCGCGGTTTTGCAATTCCGCACACGGTTGAACACATCCTTGCAAATGCCACGGAAAAGAATGTTCTTTGCCTTAGCATTGTTCTTCTCAAAGTATGGGTCCTCGGCGAACACCGATCCACCTTGGGTGGCGGCTTTGTGAACGCCGACATCCACGGCCTCAAGGTAGGCCTCCATCCGCACTTTCTAATACGGAAAGTCATCCCCATTGAACATGGGTGGCGGTCCATCCCCATGGGACATCTTGCTCTAGGCGGTGAAGCCTAATTTAGAGCAACAAGGCTCTGATACCAATTGAAAGGATCAAGATGCCCAAGAGGGGGGGGGGTGAATTGGGGTTGTTTTAAATTTTTAAAGCAAATAATAAAACCTATCAAATGCCAATCACCCCCTAGTGCCTACGATCCGTTTCTCCTAGCTAGAAAGCGGTAGCAGTTCATGGGAATTAAAAACAACCTAAGCAATTCTAGTAGGTAATGTAAAAACAAGACGGAAAGTAATGCAGAAATGTAAAGAGCTAGCGAAAAGAAATTCTCAGTGACACAGCGATTTTTTCCCGAGGTATCGAGGTGTCGACACACCCCCCTAGTCCTCGTTGGAGCACCTCGCAAGGTATCGCTCCCCCTCTACCCGCGCAAGGGTAGAGTGCTCTCTACGGGCTGATTCTTCGCCACTTCGGCTCGGTGAATCGCCCACAACCGATCACAGATGCTTGGAGAAGAGCCGCCAACAATCTCTTGGCGGTCACTTCCTCCGAACACCACCAAACCGTCTAGGTGCTGTCGAACACCAAGAGTAATAAGCACAAGACCTTCACTTGACCAACTCAAGGCTAGGAAGGTGGATGGATGCACAGAAGTCACTCCTAATCACTCTAGGAGGGAAGAACAAGATGAACTCTCTCTAATCTCTCCCTCACTAGCCTCTTGACTCTCCAAAAGATTTCTCAAGGTGTCACCAGCTGAAACAATGGCCAAGGGTCCCTCTAAGGACGAAGGGGGCAACTATAAATAGTCCCCACCTCCAAAACTAGCCGTTTTTTACTTTTTCTTCTCTCTGCGAAGCCACCGGACTAGTCCGGAGCTCATACCACCGGACCATGCACACTAGTCCGGCGCTCACTCTCGATTCAAACTCAGGCACCGTCGGACTACTCTGCTTGGTCCGACGCACTGGTCCGATGCTCTGGTCCGGAGCCTCGGTGCTCTCTGAGTGAAAAACTTTCTCTCTTTTACGAACCACCGGACCACTCTCCTTGGTCCGGTGCCCTGGTCCGACGCTCTGGTCCGGAGCCAGGGGACTCTCTGCATAAACTCAACCTCCTGTCTTGAGGCGTCGGACTAGCCGTCAGACTAACCGTCGGACTAGTCCGGAGCCTTCTCTGTCTCTGAACCAAGCCACCAGACCACTCTCCTATGGTCCGACGCTTTCCTCGAGCTGAGATTTTGCCTAAGTCAGGGACCGTGGGACCACTCTCCTTGGTCCGACGCCCACTTACTAGAGTGGTCCGGAGCCTCTTTCTCGCTCTATATCAACCGTTTTCGCTGAGGTTTCTCAAGGGATTTTGCTCCTACCATTTCTAGGGTTTATCAAGGGCTGAAAGCAAGGTCTCTAGGACTAGTTGTGACAAGTGTGCATATACCCACTTTCCTAAACTCTCCTAGGTCAAGCTACTAATCTCATACCCCCCTTTATAGTACGGTCAAAGGAAAAACAAAAGCCCTAGCTATACTTAGTGCCCTTCTCAACCTTACGGCACTAAGAACTAGCCTAGTATTCTACTTGTATCACCATCCTTTGCAACCGAAACAATTTCCATCTTGGGGGCATGAATATCCATTAAGCCCATTCAAATTGCATCACTAATGACCTAACACAAATGATTTTGCCTCTGCAAAACACACGTTAGTCATAGTGACCTAGTATTGTCGTTAATCGCCTAAACACAAGGGTCCATGATTCTACAGTACCTCCGGCGGGTGCCACATGCTAGGAAGATCACTTGTTTCTTGGTCCTCAAAGAAGCAAAATAGTGTGGCATTGTCAACCGCCGAGGCGGAATACATTGCCATGGGAGCAAGTTGTGCACAAATCTTATACATGACCCAAACACTTCTTGATTACGACGTTGTTTTAAAAGAGGTTCCACTTTTGTGTGATAATGAAAGCGCCATAAAGCTTGCTAACAACCTGGTTCAACACTCTCGCACCAAGCACATAGATATTCGCCATCACTTTCTTAGAGATCATGTGGCTAGGAAAGACATCTCACTAGTTGGAGTTAAGAGCGAAGACCAATTGGCGGATATCTTCACTAAACCACTTGATGAAACAACCTTTTGTAGGTTGAGAAGCGAGTTGAATGTGCTTGATCACTCTAACTTCACTAAAAGATGAGCTTGTGTGAACCATGCATTCATATGTAATATAACATGTTTAATTTGATAATGCACATAGGCTTGGCTAACGCGGTTGAAATAACCGCCCTCAAAGCGTGTGACAAAGCTTAACTGCGGTTTAAACTTGCAAGCAACCTAGATTCAAATTCCATTTTGCATTGCATATGCATGAGTGTTGCTTCTTCGTTTCTTTTCGGTTAAGTTTTTTTTGGTCATCCTTAGGTTCATCACTTAGGGGGAGCAATTCAACGTTCTAGCTTTAGCTAATACCCCTCTTGTGCCCCTATGGTGACCCTTGGAGCTTTATTGAACTATCTTCTTATGAAAACTAATCCTAGCCTATGGCAAACTATTTCTAAAATTGAGGGTTTGAGAGATGGTTCTTATGTTAAGTCCAACAAGTGCCCCTCTTTGCTCTTTTGTGTTGGTACTTGGCTAAGAGAAAATATTGGAGAGAAAAATAGGAAAATTCAGAGCAAATTTAAGCACCGGACCACCCTCCGGACCACTCTGCATGGTCCGACGCTCAGTGGTCCGATGCCTAGTCCCTCCCTGCATAATTTTTCTCCAACCACAGAAACCGTCGGACCACCGTCCGACGCTCCTCCGGACTATAGGCAAGTAGTCCGGTGCCTCTGTCAGTTCAGTCACAGCACCGTCGGACCAGTCCGGTGAGTAGTCCGACGCACTGGTCGGTGGTCGGGTGCTCTCTGCATGCAATTTCTTTCTTTCTCTGGTACCGTCGGACCCTCCGTCGGACCAGCCTCCGGACCAAGCATAGTGGTCCGACGCTCTAAAATTTTGCGCATAACCCCTCCGCGTGCGGTTCTGTTTCTTCAGTGACTGTTTCGTTTGCCGTCCGTACGCTGCCACAGCTCCGCCGCCGCTCCTCCACCGCGCCTGCTCTGCCGTCTGCTCCCCTGCGCCACCATAGCCGCCGCCGGTGAGCCCCTCTCCGGTGCGCAACCGCCACTCCATCTCCCCGCAGCAGCTGCGCAGCCACTCTGCATTACCACCGCCGCCTGCCTCCTCCTCAAACCTCACCGCCGAGAACCCCCCCCCCCTCGCCGGAGTCCAAGCCATCACCTCCTCCCTGCCAGCCAGTCATTTCACCTTGGGTTTCACTCCAGTTCCCATTGCCAAGAAGGAACTACCCCTTAGGGTTAGCTCTAACCCTAGGGTTGGTTTTTCGATGTATTCGACCTTTGCCGAATTCCATTCGTCGTCATCGACCTCATCTTCTCGCTAGGGTATGGTTTCCATCTACGACGTCGCGTTTTGCCGAGTCATAGATAGAGTCATGTCCTAGGGTATTTCCTTGAAAATCCATATTCACTTCAATTCACTAAATCAATTGCTAATTGTAATTCTCAGTTGGCAAGATCTCCTTGAGGAGTGTGGTTTGGGACTTGAATCGCTCTGATTAGATACGCTCTCTTACCTCAGGTATCATGTCAGATTTCATTCCTTTACTTATCTAGATGCTTGCTTCTATACGGATTCTTATCTCTAGATTTTATATATGCTTATATATACCCTGTCTATTCTATCTAGTAGCAGTCAGTGGTAGTTTAGACTCGGGGCAAAGCTCGCGAGTAAGGATTGAGGCAAAGCCTCACAAGTGTCAGTCTAGTGGCTTGCAGGCCCCTCTGTCGGTTGTGATTTGATTGATCAGTTGGCAGTTGCTTCTTACAGAGATCAGTGGTTCTTGTGGCAGTGGATCTGTCAGTGGCTTCTTGTCAGTGGGCAGTGACTTTTTGATTGATCCGGTATGGCTCGTGGTTCTCGTGCTCGCGCTGCTGACTCAGGTGATGACACTCCTCCTCCACGTCCTTCCAGAGACAAGGGCAAGAAACAAGTTGTTGAGAAGCCAAAGAAAAAAAAGCGAAAGCTAACAGAGGCTGAGAAAGCAGAGGCAGTGGCAGATGCAGCCGACTGTGCAAAGCGAGGCGGTCGCCGAGGTTCAGTGAGACTTGGCACCCCTCCGCGGGCTCTAGCGTATACTCCTCCTACCGAGTCACAGACAGAGGACACTCTAGAGGAGCAAGAGCTTGTCATGGAAGCTCTGGGTACACCGTTGGCACCTCGTTCCTAGGGGTGATCTACTCGTTCTCAGTCAGCTCAGTCACCTCAGAGTGCCTCAGCAGCTCCTACGGCAGCTTCAGCATCTATTCTGTTGACACCGTTTTTCAACACGTGTCAAATGGACTGAGGCTTGACTGGTCAGTGGCCGTTCTCCGTCGGCATCGGGAAAGTTTTGAGCCGATGTTGTCGATGGGAGAGTGCTGCGGGGAGACCAAGTGCATTGCCGATGGAGGCTGGATGATCTTTGCCGACAAAGGTTAATTGGTGAAGTCTTGCTGGAGCCGATTGCCAATGAAGAGTCATTGCCGATGGCCGATGAAGAGTCATTGCCGATTGCCGATGAGGGGTCATTGCTGATTGCCGATGAAGAGTCATTACTGATTGCCGATGAGGGGTCATTGCCGGTTGCCGATGGGAGATGATTGGTGAGTTACCAGCACAAGGTCGCTAATCGGAAATGTTGCTGATTGCCGATCAGGAAAGTGTTGCCGATGCCGATGGGCGTAACTTAGCGCTTGGTGGCAGCAGAAGGTTACCAGTGGTCAAAAGAAGGAAGGCGTGGATTAAAGGGATCTGCCGAGTGAAAGCTTCCATCGAGGATAAGTATAAGGAAACTGGTGCTTTACCAGTATTATTATTATAGTAGTTTGAGTCCGACTCTTGCGTGAGTCATTTATTTTCCTTTAAAATAGGTGTGTTTGTTTAGGAAATAAATATTGTTATCAGGCTCCTGCGCGAGTCAGTTTCCTTAAAAGTAGGAGTTTGTTTTAGAAAGGATATGTGTCGTGTCTTTGTACAACTCTCCATGCGGGAGTATAAATATGTGCCCGAGGGCCATGGAATAATATACAATCCAATTCAAAACAAACCAATTTTATCTTATACTACCTTTTTATCGCAATTTACCTTTTTACTGCATTAGCTGTAGTTTTCAACGAGTTCTTCAAGCTTTCGACGGGCTGCATCACCCTGATCTCCGTCAAATCCTTGCTAGTTCCGCGTGGGAGTACCTCTGAGCTTTGGCAATCCGGGCGCATCGCTGTTTGCCTCGTTCAGCTCTGCTCTAGTTATCCTTGATCAATCTGAGCCTTGACGTCCGGGCGCATGATCGGTACATGATCAACTGGGGGGCAAGCTTAATGCCCATAGCAGGCTTGGCGGGCAGGTTGATCAAGGGGAGAGCAAGGAGCAGACCAAGACAAAAACACCCGATGAAGAAGTGCTCTCCAAAAATTCAAACATCGGAAGAAATACCGATGTAAGTAATGAAAGGAAGCACCAGCCTGTCTGGAAAACCAAACTCCCTCAGTGGTGGCCTAAGGGTTTAACAAAAACCCAGAAAAGAAGAATTCAGCGCCAACAACGCAATGACCTGTACGATGATGCAGAACTCTCAAGAAGTAGTGGAGGCCAAAGCGCAAGGATGGAGATCCATCGGCAGACAGCAATATTTTGCCGATGGTCTAATCGAGGTTAATCATGGAACTGTTGGCTTGGCGGCTGTATTCGGCAAACTGGCGATTTCAATTATTATACTTGGGGACACTTACCGATGGTTTGTGTACGCAACGCCGTATTGCCGATGAATTCGTTAACTGCCAGAGGAAGGTGGTTGTGAGGGTGATTCCGCTGTTCTTACGCACAATGACTGAGTATGTGGTGCGCGTTTTCCAGAAGATACTCCTCGTATTCTTTGGTAGGTCTATCGGCATCGTTCTAATTTTTGATCCAATGAAAGTTGCCGATTATTGTTACGATCGGGCTAAATACCAGGGTTTGTTAAAAAGGTGGGATTACTCAGGATTTTAGCCGATTTGATGAGTTATGGTATCGGTGATGATTGCTGACGACTGGGTGAATGAGTTTGCCAAGGGTATTCTGGCGTAGAGATTGATTTTACCGATCAGGAATTCTAGGCCTGGAGGTGGTTTCCTAATCAAGTTCTTATTGGATAAGACGGTCTGCCTCCAGCAATGCGTACACTCCGGAAACTCTCGGAGGAGTTGGTGTGTGGCGTGCTCGTGTGGATGCCGATGAAAGGGAAATTATAATACATCAGTGAAAACGTATACACGTTATATTACAAAGCCCAGAAGTGAGTATCGGAGTTACATTGTTGCCGATACGACAAATAAATTACAACAAAGAGTGGATGACTGATATCGCGCGCAGGCGAATTTGTTCAATCTCATCCATCTCTTTGGCATCGGCATCAACGGAGCCTTCGACCGACTTGATCTTCTTTTTCCACAAGATGGCCTGTCGGGCATTCTGGTCTTGTTCTTGCCGCAGAACCCTGATGGTATCAGACAATTGGGTCTTCTGCTGGTTGGCTGCGGTCAGGGCCTCCTCTACCCTTTGTAACTCAGCTAATAATTCTTCTTTCTTGGCTGATAGCTGCGTGATCTCTTGATTGAGGCCGTTAATGGAGACTTCTGCCTGGCCGATGTCCTTGTGCTTCTCATCAGCAATATTTTTGAACTTAAGCTTCTCCTACTCGTTCTTGGATTGGGCGGCCCTATCGGCAATGCGACGGGAAAGCCGCTGGTACTGGACTTGCTTGATATCGAGGAAGGTTTCCTGGAGAAGGATTTCTGCCATATCAGCAGGCAGATGGCTTTGGATGTCTCTGAAAGCAATCCTTGCTGCCGATGAGTCCTAAACGAGCTGGGATGTGTCTTGTAGCAGCAAGGAAAGTAGTGCCTCGAGCTTGGTCTTGATATCTGCCGACAGAGCTGGGACAGAACTCTCTTCCTCCCCATCGTCATCGGCTATGTCAACTGAGAAGGAAAACAGGCTGTCTGCTTGAAGGAGGCCTTGGCATCTATCTTCATCCCGCGGGTTGAGGCTGAAGGAGAAAAGACTATCTGGAGAATCTTGGGCCTGAAAGCAGAGGGGTTAAAATATGCTGATCGAAAGATTATACTAGAATTTTCAAGTGATTAACTTACCATCTTGAAGCGGATTTCTTGCCCAGGACTTGGCATATTAGATGGCCCAGCCTCGTCTTGAACATCGGCAGCAGTTGCCGATGACTGAGCTTCTGCCAGAGGAGCAGTCGACGCCGTCGGTGATGGTGGTATTGTCGCTGGTGTTGCTTCCGGTGTGATAATTGGTTGTGGCGGTGATGCCACTCTTTCATCAGGGTCTTCGGTTGGTACCGATGCCGCTATTGCTGCTACGACGGGCGGAGTTGTCTTATCAGCGACTTTGGCTGACGGCGTCGATACTGTTGCTTCGGCTGCTGTAGGTACAGTCGCCTCATCAGGGACATCGGCTGATGGTACCGATGCCGATGCCACCTCCGCTGCCATTATGGGGGTTTCTTCGTTGGGAGCTTCGGCTGACGGTGCCGATGCCGATGCTGCCTCTGCCGCTGCAGCGGATGGAACTGTCTCCTGAATGAGGACGTCGTCCATCGGTTGATCTAGGATAGGAGCTGATGGAGTTTCTGCCGATGACGCGCCGACAGTTGGTGGTGCGACTTGTGCCGATGACGAAGATGGGCTAGCCAGCCTCAAACGCCTCCTCTTCCTTGGTGCGGCAGTGGAAGAAGATCCAGCCCATTTCGACGAGGACTGGGGGGCATCGGCAGCCGAACTTGGAGGTGCTTGTTTGCTTGGAGCAGTTGCCGATGACCTCATAGCCTGGAAATATTCAATGCAAGTTATACAAAGTAAATATTGCCGATTAAACAGTATATAATTGGTATGAGTGAAGATGGGTTTATTGCAAACACCCGCGTCAGGGCAGCAGCAGCGGCCGATGTAGCCTTGGCTTTTGCAGGTGTCGGTGTGGGTACCTGTCGAGGAATGAAGGCAGCTAACGAGGGAGCTTTATTGCCGATGAGTGATACGGGACTCATCATTCGAAGCTTGAAGGGCTTGCCGCTCTTACTCATCGGAGGAATCGGGTCATCAACCTGTCAAACACAACAAAGTTAAATACCGATGTCGAAGGTAAAAGTAAGGAATGCATCGGGATGAGGACTTACTGCGTCGTCGGGGACGATGTGATCGGTATCGATCATGTGCTGATAGTAGTGCGACGATCTAGCAAACAGTTGGCACCTCCATTCTTGCCACCAAGACTTGTACTCATTTGTAATAAAGGAGGTTGGTGACCAGGAAGACAAGTCAAGGTCTGATACATCGGCATCGGTAGGAAGGTTGACAACCTTGTTCCAGTCCAGAGCACAGGAGAATGTCTGCCTGGGCTTCACTACCTCGGAGTAACAAAGCTTGATCGACAGTTGGCCGAACGCCAGTTGTCTTGCCGCTACCGATGGGTAATAGAATTCAAATGATGGAGGGGCATTCTTTCCCGATCCAAAGATGTTCACTGGGATAGCTCGGGGGATGATGCTGGCCTTCATAATTATCTGGTTCTCAGGCACATTCCCATCGGTAAGATTAAATAGCAATGGGAACTGGTTGTCTTCATCGGCATATGGCCACCAGAGCCGTTCTGTGGCAGGAATTCCATTGTAAAACTTCTGAAAAAATAGACCGAATTGCTCCGCATCGGCATTGGTCCCTGGCAGCACTATAGTGGCTTCTCCAAAGTTGAGTGGAGGGCGAGTTGCTGATTCATCCTCCCCACACTAGTGGTCTTCTGGTATGTCTCGCGGGAAACGTTGGGTGAATAGGTCAAGTTGAAGTGCTTTCTGCATATGTGCGTTCAGCCACATATTGATAAACCACCAGGGGCCTCCAAGGTTGCCGATGTGTTCACCTAGCAGTAATTTCTGGGATACTTGGTGGAGAAGACGGTATACCGATCCTAGAAGATATCTGCCTAGGGGAAGTCTTGTCCCATCGGCAAGCAGCTTGGCTGCTGGAAGATACATGGTCGTAGGTCCAACTGCCCTACCGCAGAAAATGAACTTGTCCAGCCACATGTTCAGGAAGGTGGCATGCTCTCTCTGGTTTACCGATCCTGTTTTCTGGTATTCCTGAATGTAACCCGTCCAACCGCCGATGTTCCGAGTGTTTACTCTGTGCTCAGCTTTCCTATTGAATAAGGAGAAGGTATCGGCAGAGGAGATGTCTAGGCCGGTCAGCATGTGGACATCGGTAAGAGTGGGGCTGGCTGGTCCATGTCGGAATAAAAAAGCATTCAAGGTGTCCAACCAAAACTAAGAAGCAGCTATTAACATGTTCTCGTTCTTCTCTATATCGGCAATCGAAAGCCTGATACATTGGTCCAAGCTGCACTCTTGCCAGTAAACTTGTTGCGCCCTTGCAACCCTGAGATACCTGTTTTTCCACCCCTTAGTGGGCTTGGGCCATGATCGGAAAACATCCTTCCACAGTCCTAAACCGAAACATTCGGATCTGAAGGGGATTCGGTTGGTTTTTGCGTTGATTATGTAGCTGGGATCCGGATTGCCCATGGGGCCTAAACAGCTAAAGGTGGAACCAGTAAGTGGGATCACTACTTTGTTGTATAGCTCCTAGAGTTCGAAGGAAAGAAGAGGAAAAATCAGAAAAGGAACGGGGATAAATCCAGATTTGTGCGAGAAAAGTACCAGCAGAAGGTTGGATTGGGAAGAAAATAGGTCTCACCTTGGGGATGTCAACTTGGATTGCCATCGGAGTCGAGGGAGTCCTTGCAGTTCGTCCTTGGATTGCGGAAGAGTGTTGTTGCTCGAGTTCGTGTTCTTCGGAGCGGCTGGAGGTTGAAGACGACGGCAAGGGGGTGAAAGTGAAAGTGGGCTCAGGGTGAAAACTAGTGTGGACCCCGGTAACTTTTATAAGCCTGCTCAGGGGCATTTTGGGGTTCTGTTTCACATTGTGCAGGAATGTGGAGAGGCCCGCGGTAGATACGCACGGTGATCGAGGTGGTCTGCAACTGTTTGTGCTACAATCGAGGGAACCTTACATCTATCTCGGAGGTAATGGCTACAACAACGGCTACAGTGGAGAGAATTTTGGCACGTAAAGTATTATACGCTCCGAAACTGGGGGGCATGTGTTGACACCGTTTTTCAACACGTGTCAAATGGACTGAGGCTTGACTGGTCAGTGGCCGTTCTCCGTCGGCATCAGGAAAGTTTTGAGCCGATGTTGCCGATGGGAGAGTGCTGCGGGGAGACCAAGTGCATTGCCGATGGAGGCTGGATGATCTTTGCCGACAAAGGTTAATTGGTGAAGTCTTGCTGGAGCCGATTGCCAATGAAGAGTCATTGTCGATGGCCGATGAAGAGTCATTGCCGATTGCCGATGAGGGGTCATTGCCGATTGCCGATGAAGAGTCATTGCTGATTGCCGATGAGGGGTCATTGCCGGTTGCCGATGGGACATGATTGGTGAGTTACCAGCACAAGGTCGCTAATCGGAAATGTTGCCGATTGCCGATCAGGAAAGTGTTGCCGATGCCGATGGGCGTAACTTAGCGCTTGGTGGCAGCAGAAGGTTACCAGTGGTCAAAAGAAGGAAGGCGCGGATTAAAGGGATCTGCCGATGGAAAGCTTCCATCGAGGATAAGTATAAGGAAACTGGTGCTTTACCAGTATTATTATTATAGTAGTTTGAGTCCGACTCTTGCGTGAGTCATTTATTTTCCTTTAAAATAGGTGTGTTTGTTTAGGAAATAAATATTGTTATCAGGCTCCTGCGCGAGTCAGTTTCCTTAAAAGTAGGAGTTTGTTTTAGAAAGGATATGTGTCGTGTCTTTGTACAACTCTCCATGCGGGAGTATAAATATGTGCCCGAGGGCCATGGAATAATATACAATCCAATTCAAAACAAACCAATTTTATCTTATACTACCTTTTTATCGCAATTTACCTTTTTACTGCATTAGCTGTAGTTTTCAACGAGTTCTTCAAGCTTTCGACGGGCTGCATCACCCTGATCTCCGTCAAATCCTTGCTAGTTCAGCGTGGGAGTACCTCTGAGCTTTGGCAATCCGGGCGCATCGCTGTTTGCCTCGTTCAGCTCTGCTCTAGTTATCCTTGATCAATCTGAGCCTTGACGTCCGGGCGCATCGCTGTCGTCTCGTTCAGTTTGTTCTAGTTATCATCCTTGTCTATTGATTGGTCAAATCGACTGGCACGCCTCCGGAATACCAAGCTTTGGGTAATAGCCCGAGGTGTTCACAGATCTGACGCTTTTTGTGTCAACATGTTCACCTTTTTCTGAGAAATCTCACAGCCAAGCAGGTGAAGAAGCTTCGGTTTGTCGCTCTTGAGAAGTGGTGCCCTGATCAGCGTGACCCCAGAGCCTCACCAAGATGGCACACACCTCTCATGGAGGATTTCTACAGAGCAGCTTAGCTTACCAGCATCCAGATCCGACCTCACAGAGTTTGCTCCTTGGAGAGCATAGTTGAGTTGGCTGGTGAGGAGATCAGACCATTTATCACATATCTTCCGGGACTCGCCGATTTACTTGGTCGTTCCGGAAACTATATTGAGAGATGGGTCAGAGAGTTCTATGCCTCAGTGTGGGTTGATCCAGAGCACAAGTTTCTACAGTATACTTTCAGAGGAGAGTGATACAGACTCTATTTGACTCGGCTCAGAGAGATCTTTCACCTCACTCAGACATGTGGAGAGCTCGATCTTCACTATGACTGCTACAGAGGAGCCTCTGTTCCTCGCTGAGCTCGAGGTGGTCGTACGTTGTCATTTCAGGAGGTTGCTCCTCTCTTCAAACCACCTTTCTCGGAGGGCTCCCGTCGTAGCCCAGCAGAGCTCTGACCTACCGTTCATCGTTTGAACGAGGTTCTACGTCGTACCTTGCTGCCTCGCACCGGTTACAAGGAAGGATTGACCAACATGCAGCAGCTACTTCTTCAGGCCCTCGTCTCTCAGACACCGTTCGACATAGCCGACTTCCTTGTCTCAGAGATTGAGGATGTGATAGCAGATGGTATGAGGGCACGACGTCAGTTTCCCTATGCTCAATGGATTTCATCTATCATAGCTATTGAGCTTGAGGGAGCCAACCCCGGACTCCGTGCCTTGCTGGATCAGTCACCGACTTCTTTCCCAGCCTACAGAGTCCTTGGTTCTTTTGACAGCTGGTTCGGGAACCGGGTGCTTCGTCTTGTCAGGGAGAGGACAGCTCCAGCTGACAGAGCTGATGTTGATACTCAGGATGAGGCGATACGAGGTGTTGAGCCGCAGGAGCTTCATGGCTTGGACACTGGAGCTGATGTGACACCTGAGGATACTTCTTCAGACAACTCAAACGCCGACTTCCAGCCAGTTCCACCTATGCCCCCACGGGCTCACGACACTGAGGCTGGCGGCTCTGGCTCTACTATAGAGACTATGATGATGAAGATCCTTGACTGTCTTAATGAGCAGCAGAGCTCCTTAGTCACTGCAGTTACTCAGGTCCAGCAGAGACAGGATGAGATGCAAAGGCAGTCTGAGGAGCATCACTTTGAGATGCAGCGACAGATGCTAGCCATGTAGTTGGAGTCACAGTGCTTACAGCTACAGTCTCAGTAGCTTCAACAGCAGAACATGGCCTTTATGACCCACATGATGAAGTGGACTGACGCCCCTCCTCTTGAGTTTCCAGCTGCACCTTAGATCCAGATGATGAGTACATCACAACCCTCTCAGTCAGTTGGGCAGCTAGTAGGACCACAGTTTTCAGTTGGCCCCTCAGTTGGCCCTTCAGTGGCTCCTTCGAGTTCCGCTGGACAGACCGTCACTCCCACCCCAGCCATACAGTCCAGTGGACTTCAGGGTGCCGGATTGACCACCCCATTCCAGTCCCCGGCGACTCAGGTGACACAGTGGTTGGACACCTTCGGCCCGACTCAGCAGTTCACCCCTCTCACTACTTGTTTCACGCCGCTCTCTGTTACGATGGGTGCTACTGCCAGAGATCTCTCCGCGTCGTTCAGCGACATTACAGGGCAGCCGTCCCCCACTGGTCAGCAGATAGCAGCAGAGGTTGAGGCAGAGCTGGTTGCACCGACAGCTGATCAGCACCGCTCCTCAGTAGCTTCCTCAGAAACGACAATCGGGCTCAAGCTGTGTCCACTCACCCACAGCTGCAGTTGCTACCGATGCTACAGTGGTTACTACGACTCCAGTACAGCCTCCGCAGTCTCCGGTCCATCAGACTCTAGTCGAGTCCGTGCATGACGCACAACCGGATACCGCAGCTCCTGAGGCTCCCGCAGCGACACTGGCACCGGTTTCTGTTCCTACTCCTACCCCAGCTACTGCTCCAGAGTCCCCGACAGCAGCGATAGCAGGCCTGTCACCTTCCGACCCCCAGACCGCTTCACTTCTAGCGTCAGACACTCAGGGGGAGGACTCAGATGATGAGACCTACTTGGTAGCGTTCAGGGTGCTCGACCGCTCCACGGCTGCTTCCACTCCGCCTCCAGACGCCTAGTTTTGGTGCTTCGACGCCAAAGGGGGAGAGGGAAAGTCGAGTAGATGGGCTAGCTTCAGGGGGAGCTAGTAGGATTCGTTCTTTTGATGTGCATTCACTCTATCGCATCGCATCATGCATCACGTTTATCGTCTTTATGCATTGTATGATATGTGTGATGTTTGAGACTTGATGGTTGTGTGACATGTGTGGACCTTCATCTTTTTATATCATGTCACTTGTTTATGCTATATTGCTTCCGCGCTAATCTCTGATCTTTTGGCTATAGCATATCCTTTATGAAATCAAGTACTATGCTCAATTCATATCTATTGTGCTTGTCATGGCTTAAATGGTTAGGCATGTTTTTGTCTTTATTATCTCTAACCCATGCCTATCTCATGTCAAGTCATGTTTTCTCTTATCAAAATTCACTCATTATTCTCTACTCGAGCTTGTATTGTCGTCAATCACCTAAAAGGGGGAGATTGAAGAATCATGGACCCTTGTGTTAGGTCATTAGTGATGCAATTTGAATGGGCTTAATGGATATTCATGCCCCCAAGATGGAAATCGTTTCGGTTGCAAAGGATGGTGATACAAGTTGAAGACTAGGCTAGTCCTTAGTGCCATAAGGTTGAGAAGGGCACTAAGTATAGCTAAGGTTTTGTTTTTCCTTTGACCGTACTATAAAGGGGGGTATGAGATTAGTAGCTTGACCTAGGAAAGTTTAGGAAAGTGAGTATATGCACACTTGTCACAACTAGTCCTAGAGACCTTGCTTTCAGCCCATGGTTAACCCTAGAAATGGCAGGAGCAAAAAGCCCTTGAGAAATCTCAGCGAAAACAGTTGAAATAGGGGGAGAAAGAGGCTCCGGACCAGTCTGCCAAGTAGGCATCGGACCAAGGAGAGTGGTCCGACGGTCCCTGACTTAGGCAAAAGTTCAGCCCGAGAAGCTCCGGACCACCTGTCTGGAGAGCGTCGGACCATAGGAGAGTGGTCCGATGGCTCGCATCAGAGAGAGAGAGCCTGAAAGAAGGCTCCGGACTAGTCCGACGCTTCAAGGCAGGAAGATTGAGTTTATACAGTAAGCTCCCTGGCTCCGGACCAGAGCGTCGGACCAGGGCTCCGTACCAAGGAGAGTGGTCCGGTGGTTCGAAGAAGAGAAAATGTTTTTTCACTCAGTGAGCACCCTGGCTCCGGACCAGTGCGTCAGACCAAGGCGTCGGACCAAGCAGAGTAGTCCAACGGTGCCTGAGTTGGAATTCAGAGTGAGCTCTGGACCAGTGTGCTTGGTCCGGTGGTGTAAGCTCCAGACTAGTCCGGTGGCTTCGCAGAGAGAGAAAAAAGCAAAAAACTGCTAGTTTTGGAGGTGGGGACTATTTATAGTTGCCCCATTCGTCCTTAGGACCTCTCTTGGCCATTGTTTCAGCTGGTGACACCTTGAGAGAACCTTTGGAGAGTCAAGTGCCTAGTGAGGGAGAGATTAGAGAGAGTTCATCTTGTTCTTCCCTCCTAGAGTGATTAGGAGTGACTTGTGTGCATCCATCCACCTTCCTAGCCTTGAGTTGGTCAAGTGAAGGTCTTGTGCTTGTTACTCTTGGTGTTCGACAGCACCTAGATGGTTTGGTGGTGTTCGGAGGAAGTGATCACCGGAAGATTGTTGGCGGCTCTTCTCCAAGCTTCTGTGATCGGTTGTGGGCAATTCACCGAGCCGGAGTGGCGAAGAATCAGCCCGTAGAGAGCACTCTACCCTTGCGCGGGTAGAGGGGGAGCGATACCTTGCGAGGTGCTCCAACGAGGACTAGGGGGGTGTGTCGACACCTCGATACCTCGGGAAAACATCGCTGCGTCACTGAGAATCTCTTTTCCCTAGCTCTTTATATTTCCTCATTACATTCCGTCTTGTTTTTATCTTACCTACTAGAATTTCTTAGGTTGCTCTTAATTTCCATGAACTGCTACCGCTTTCTAGCTAGGACACACAGACCGTAGGCACTAGGGGGTGATTGGCATTTGATAGGTTTTCATATTTGCTTTAGAAATTTAAAACAAGCCCAATTCACCCCCCCCGTCTTGGGCATCTTGATCCTTTCACCTTTTTGTTGGACGCTCGGCATCGTCCGTTGCTTGTGTCGTTGAGTTCTTCAATCCGACAGATGCTCGCCTGTGTTCTGCTCAGAGTCTGCCGCCTGCGGCCCTCGTGGTTACAGAGAGCATCTAGAGAGCTCCCAGACCCATCGGACGTGTCTGTCGCCATGTCGACAGACGCTCTTCAGCGTCCGTCGCAGTTTCTACACCGAGGTTGAGCTAGGGTTTGCCCGACGGACGCTCCGTCGCAGTGTTCTAGCGTCTGTCGCTAGCGTCCGTCGCCCTATCTTTGCTCCTTTCTTGTTTCTTTCTTTTTTAACCTTGCTCCATTGTGCCAAACACTTATGGTACTTCCTTAGAGCAGATGTTTAGCATATATTTTATGTCTTTTAAGCAAGGCTCTGTTACTAGGTGAATTAATGCACATGCATGAGTGACAACACCTAGTATCCCTTCTTGAAAGTACGGCTATCTATCCTCAATGTGATCACACTCTCTATAGTGTCTTGATCACTAAACCAAAAATGGCCCTATGATATACCTTTGCCTTGACCCTATTTTTGTTTTTCTCTTTCTTCTTTTCCTTAGTCATGGAGCACTTGATCCATCATGATCCTTCATCTAGCTCCACTTGTCAATTTAGATTACCCTATCTTGATCATACACTTAGCAATATGGTTAGTCCATAGGTTTCATCAATTAACCAAAACCAAACTTGGGCTTTCAATGATGAGGTTGGTTATTTCAGTCCATAACAAGATTTTTTTCACCTTGTTTTGGACTAAAAATATTATTAATTTAATTGTTCCAACATATTACTAGGAAATGCATGTGGGAACATTTCATGAGTAAAAATAAATTCCTCGAGGAGGTTCACGTGAAAAAAATGCTGGCACAGACGAGGAGATATGGTCTTAATTATGTCTCTTCTTTCTTTGAAGGCCGGAAGAAAGATATCCATGAGTATGCTAGAGTAAACCATATTGTGTCCCCGATGAGTGTTCAGTGAAAGAAGTGAGTAGTGGTGAGAGATGAGAAAATGGAGAGGATAGAGAAAGGAAGGCTGCACTGGAGGAGGACAGAGCATTTGAGAACACATGGTTGATATATCCCCATGATGTTCAGTTTTAGATGATGAGTGACTGGCCAACATGCAAGTATTTTAGTTTGAGCGTGTTCACTAATCCATTGTGAAAGCAGAAGTGAGCTTGTCTCTTGGCTTGTGTTGTGCAAGTGTCGAGTCCGGAGGTGGTAGTCAATGGCGAGGTTAAGGTCAAGTAGAGACGTGTCATGCCGATGGACTGAGAGTGGTGAAGGGCGGACGTGATGCTTGGACCGACGGACTAGAGGGTCAGAGAACTAACTGCGATGGCTGGCATTTGGCATCGACAAGTGCAAGAAAACATGGAGTAGACCGTGTTGACCAAGTCAAGACGGTGGACGAGCAGGAAGGCTCAAGAGGACTTGGTGCTCAGGCAGTTGAGGACACAGTGACACATGTCGAGCGGTTTGATGGTTTGGGTGATGTGAACTAGGGTGGTCCGATCTTCTGAAAGGTTTTGGTAACTCTCGATTTGGCGGAAACGAGACACAAGTTGATCCGGCTTTTGAATAACACGATCCAAAACCCCGCAATCACAGTACCACGTCTCCTCTAGTTATCAACTGGCATTGCACAGTTAACCTCACCAAGAAGGCTAAGTCCTTTGCATGCGAATCGAAGAACAAAAGTAAGAACAAAGAAGAATGCAACCAACTTGCAGATGTGTGATTAATCTCATGAGTTGGGGTCTCACAAACCGATGAAATGACGAAACTGTTCTTGACTGAATAATCTAAGAAAAACCTAAAACCTAAAGGAAATGACGGTGGCTTGTTATATAGGTCTAAGGGTCGTCGCCACCCTTGGACGCGCCCCCCTATTGGGCTCAACGACGATACACAGCCAACAGACCAAAAACAGTGACACAACTCCAGAACAGATTTTGGATGCTGACTTGTTTTGACTATTCCCGATGACTCATAATGAATTTAGACCTCAAACCAACGTCATTGGTTTCCTTATCAAATTGTCTTTCCAACCATACGTAGATCGTTGAAAATGGAGTCTGGGTGCGTCCTGTCCATCCATTTTACTCCTTGATGGTCCTAGACTCTGAAAGAGACTTGAAGTCAACTTGGTTTGGGCCTCTACCTTGACTTGGGCACCCTTGCTGGTCCTCCACGCCTCCAAACCCTCGCTTATGCATTCCTTGGTCCTCTCCATGATTCATAAGTAAAATATAATCATTAGGTAGCAATCTATTCTCGAAATCATATAAAGACTTGCTTAAGAACGAGCTCACCTCTAAATTTAATCATCGCGCGCGAGCTCTTGTGATTGGACATTGAATATCTAGTAAGGGATCATCGTGTGCATCCAAAGGAGTGATGTCCTGATCATCATCCCCCTCTTGAATTGGAGTCGTCCTCGACTCAAGGTCATCTTCTTTTCCCAAATATGGCTTCAAATCTGAAATGCTGAAAGGACTAACCCCGAACTCGGGTGGCAACTCAAGTTTGTAAGCATTGTCATTTATTTTTTTTAATAATTTTATATGGACTAGCAGCTCTTGTATAGCACCTAGTTTTGCAAAGAAAAACTAAGTACAGGATAGTACAACAATATCTGTGCCCAGGATGTCCAAACACACATATACTCACAAATTGAAGAATACCAAAGTAAAGTACTTTATTACATCGATATTCATCACATTATTACATCATATCATAGAGTACAACATAAAAGTAAACTAGCCACAGGGACATTGACTGGGTGACATCAACTAGAAGTCCTAGACATCCTCTGGAAAGACCTCAAAGCCATCATCTGGTACCCATCCGGGATTTTCATTGTATAAAACAAGTGTAAGCATACCACAGCTTAGCAAGTATAACCAGGGTACTAAAGGCTTGACTCTGTTTGATTGCGGTTAGCAATTTTAGTTCGTGAAGTTTTATTAAACAAGTATACTACTTTAGTGAGAAAAACCCATCCCAAGTGATTAAGTCATTAAGCAATATTAGATCATCCCAAACCATCCATGTAACCCAAGTAACTGCTATCAAGAAGGATCCAGGTCGCTCGTATCCGTGAGCACGGCTATCATGATAGGTTTACACTCTGCAGAGGTTGTACATCTTTACCCCCGAGCCGTGATTCCCATTTGCCGGGGTTAGCTAGACCCACAATGCCTCTACCTAGGAGGCCTGGCAGGGTTTCACTACATAACCTTTCGCTAGATACCGTAACAAGTTAGTGACCGCGAGGTTTCGATGGCAAGTATGCATGGGTATTCTCCTGCTTATGTCATCACATGTGGTCGCAGCACCATGCATGCCTCCAAGATAGGAAAACCCCAAACATCCCCCGGCACCCCCTCTCACGCCAACAAATGGTAACCACTAACAAGCTATAGACATACTAGGTAATTAGTTAAAGTCAGAGCCATATAACACTCGGGGTAGCACGGCCTCCCTGGGTGGCCGCTTCAGGGGAGTTCCTATGGAGAGGTACTAAAGCAACAAAACCCCGTGCTTTAGCCCCCTTTATCACGTTGCTAAAAGCATGATTTTACATTTGTTCCATAAGTCCATTAGTCAAGATAAGCATTTTTCATTGATAAGCGTAGCACATCTAGCCATAATGCAACTACTCCCATAGGTAAACAAGGTATAAGGTTCAAAGTTCTAATATATGAAAGCCTATGGTTCTTCAAATTAAATGGACTCATGCATAAATAAAAGGTGAATTAAGGTTACATAGGTGCAAGGGGCCTTAGTTACACTTGCCTTTCTCCAAGGGTTCCTGCTGGTCCTGCTGGTCAAAGCTCAGATTCTCAAACTCAACTTGCTCACTCCCTTCTAAACATCAATTAAACACCATACAAATATTCCAAGCCATCCAATACATGCAAACAAATAGAGTTTAATTAGAACAGTACACCAAACAGTATAAACAGGGGATAAAATGCTTTTAAAAGTATTCTATATAAAACTACGATCACATGAGCGTGAAATTCACTCAAATTGGATTTAAAATGAGAAAGTTATGCAAGTTTTAAAGTTGGATGGCAATCTGGTAAATAGACTGAACTATTTTTGAATTAAAACAATTAAATTCTCGATTAAAAACGTTCTCTGGACGGCGGGTTCTATATTTCAAAACTGTAGGGGTTAAAACAGAAGAAAATAAGACTAAGATTAAATGAAATAGAATTGGGTGGATTGCGGGTTGATTTGCGAAAATCAGAAGGGCCTGAGTGCAAAAGGGATAGGTCCGGTCGGCGCTGACCCGGTCTCTGCTGACGCAAACGCCACGTGGCCATGCGCGGTTGGTGCGGTGTTACCGCGTAGTGCGTGGGTGTGCTGACGCAGCGTGGGGCCAGCCGGTTCATGGGTGCACGATGGACCGGGATTTAAGTGAACCGGTAAGTTCTAATCGGAGCCACACATATCAGATCGGACGGCTATGAGAGAAGGGGAATGTTCCCCCCCCCCTCGGCGCACGGCGGCGCCATGGATGCCGGCGGCCGGAGCTCGCCGGTGAACGTCGGAACGACGTTTCTGGCCACCCCCATTTCAACCAAGTGCACCGGATGTTCACCGCGTCCGTGCGAGTGCAAAGGTGTGCTCGGGTGAGGCTTTGGCCGGCCGAGACGGTGTGCCCGCGGTGGCGCCATAGCCGGTGTGCTCTGTGTATGCGGAAAAAGATGGTGCGAAGCGCCATAAAGGAAAACGAAGGCACGGGGAGGTGTGGTGTGACCGTGCGAGTGTATTGGGGTGCTCGGTTGAGGCGAATTCCCGCCGGAGCGAGGTGACCGCGGTGGTGCCATCGCCGGCGGCCGTTGTGTTCATCAATTCGGGGCCTAAGGTGCCTAATCAACCGAATTAAAGGGATGGGGAGGGAGAGGGAATCACTGTGAGTGAGACGAAGTCGATTGCGGGGACTGGATTGGCTCCGAGCGCCCCGACGACGATCGGCGGCGATCTGCAAAGAGAGAGCACGCACGGTGAGTGTCGACACGGCGAACCGAGGAGTGACAAGGCAGGGCAAGTAGGGCTACGGTGACGGGACATCGAGGCGGAGCTCCTGGAGTGCTCGGCGGCGGCGAGGGTGCTCCGAGACGGCGAGAATCGTGGTGGCAGTGTGCACGGTGTGTGGACAGAGCAAGAGCAGGGCAGCAGAGAGATCTTGCGGCGGGCTTTATAGGGTGGAGGGGCGGTAGATGCGGAGGCCGTTACCGACAGAGGCATCAAGACGGGGCTTGAAGGCCTCCTTGATGGCCTGGCTTCAATGGCCATCAACGAGAGTGAAGGGGGAGCGGGGCAGTGATGCCTGTGCGGCATCTCCGCTTCGTCGAGGAAGAAGGGAGGGGAGAGTGACATGCGGGGTCCGCTGAGCAGAGAGAGAGGGAACGTGCAGCGCTGGGCTTCGGTGCCGACAAGTGGGGCCCTCAGCGTAGTGAGAGGAAGAGAGGGTTTGCGGGAGATAGAGTTGCTCCACATGGGCCTTGGCCTTGGGCCGGCTCGGTTGGGCCGAGGGAGAGAGAGTGCGGTGGAGAGGGGGAGGGTTGGGCTGGTTCTTGTGTTGGGATGGATAGAGTGAGGGAGGTAGAGAGTTAAAAGAAACCTTTTTCTTTTATTTGCTTTTGAAAACAAGCCCAAATTCAAATGGGATTT